>JAAGKR010001026.1:36742-65920 GCA_011419295.1 Clarias macrocephalus | reverse complement strand
CCCCCCCCCCCCCCCCCCCCCCGTCACTATGGGGCTCCCAAATTAAGATTAAGTTACTACCAGTCACTCAGGGAGTGTCAAAGGCTCTCACATGTTTCCTCCGAACCATGTGACGCCAGTCAACCGCCTCTTTTTTGAACTGCTCACTCACAAAGAGTTGGGGACGCTCTGCATTTGCGTGAGCTCACAGACGCCCATGACTGGTTGAATGTAGAGCTGTGATAAATGTGATCCCAGCTGAGAGAGCTTGGCCAATCAGCTCTCTCTAGGCCCTCGGTTGCGAGAGGCTACTGGATCACCCAGGTAACGAACCAGCGATTTCCGGATAATAGTGCGTGTGCGTGTACTGTTTTACTTATAACATTATGACTACGTGTGCATGTGCATGCGTAAAGCATTTTTATTTTGTGTCCATGTGCGTAGTGGCTGTTCTTTAGTAAGTGTATAGAACAGCCACAACAGCTGCAACAGTGGCCATCCGTGAAGAAAAAAAGTTTTAAAAGGCTGTAACAGTGCAAGAGATGAATTTGTTTAGCGACAATGCACCGTCACATTTCCACAAAATCCTCAAAAGAAGGTATTGGAGATGTTCTTTGTTAAAGATTTCAGAGAGACTATCAGAGAGCAGTGATTGTTAGGGTGGGGGTGTGGGTGGGTGGGTGCACATGTGATGGGCTCAGCTCAAAAGGAAGTCCGTTATTTTGGGTCATTTGCCAAAACGCAGGTGATGGATTTTGATATACTCCTCCTAGGGAATTTATACGATCTTTGTGTGGCATTATATTGAGTGACATCATAGTGTGATGCATTTTTTCCAGCATCTGCGGCCTATTCTATACACGTACACATCACAAATGTTAACACACACACACACACTCATCACACACATACACACTCGCATCTCTCTCTTAGACACATGGTGCGTTCACACAGAACGTGGCGAGAGCGTCAAAGCGGCCGGAAGTCACTCATTTTCAATGTGATCCAGCGGCGAAGGGAGTTGAAATCAGCTCAACTTCAGGGTAATGAGGGGCGAAATTTGACGCTCTTGCCGCCTTTGGTGTGAACGCACTAACAGAGACACGCACGCATAAACACACTCGTACATCACACATATACACTCGCATCACAAATGTTAACACTCTCTCGTTCTTATATACACGCGCACGCAGACACACACACACACACACAGTTGACATGACAAATATGGAGTTTCTATTATTTCTTATCAGGAAATACAAGTGCTATACAAGTTCTCTGGTTTACAAGCAAATTTCTCGGAATGAATTATGCTCGCAATGCAAGGGTTGACTGTAATTTTTTAGCTTTAAATATTCTTTTAATATAGGTACACTCACAGTCCTCTTTAATAGGATCTGTACAACTGATTTCTGTCCTACATCTGTACAACTGCACATTGATGCATTTATCCAACCAATCAGTCATGTGGCAGCAACACATTGTATACAGTCGTGGCCAAAAGTTTTGAGAATGACACAAATATTAGTTGTCACAAAGTTTGCTGCTAAACTGCTTTTAGATCTTTGTTTCAGTTGTTTCTGTCATGTAGTGAAATATAATTACAAGCACTTCATACGTTTCAAAGGCTTTTATCGACAATTACATGACATTTATGCAAAGAGTCAGTATTTGCAGTGTTGGCCCTTCTTTTCCAGGACCTCAATCAACTTCTGGGCCAAATCCTGACTGATAGCAACCCATTCTTTCATAATCACTTCTTGGAGTTTGTCAGAATTGCTGGGTTTTTGTTTGTCCACCCGCATCTTGAGGATTGACCACAAGTTTTTAATGGGATTAAGATCTGGGGAGTTTCCAGGCCATGGACCCAAAATTTCAATGTTTTGGTCCCCCAGCCACTTAGTTATCACTTTTGTTTTATGGCACGGTGCTCCATCATGCACCATTTAATGCGTTCTTCACCAAACGGTTGTTGGATTGTTTGGAGAAATTGCTGTTGGAGGGTGTTTTGGTACCATTCTTTATTCATGGCTGTGTTTTGGGGCAAAATTGTGAGTGAGCCCACTCCCCTGGATGAGAAGGAACCCCACACATGAATGGTCTCAGGATGCTTTACTGTTGGCATGACACAGGACTGATGGTAGCGCTCACCTTTTCTTCTCTGGACAAGCCTTTTTCCAAATGCCCCAAACAATCGGAAAGAGGCTTAATCCGAGAATATGACTTTGCTCCAGTCCTCAGCAGTCCATTTGCCATACTTCTTGCAGAAGGTCAATCTGTCCCTGATGTTTTTTTTGGAGAGAAGTGGCTTCTTTGGTCCCTTTCTTGACACCAGGTCATCTTCCAAAAGTCTTCGCCTCACCGTGCGTGCAGATGTGCTCACACCTGCCTGCTGCCATTCCTGAGCAGCTCTGCACTGGTGGCACTCCGATCCCGCCGCTGAATCCTCTTTAGGAGTTGATCCGGAATTAAGTTAATTTTCATGGCAAAGAAGGACTATGCAATTCATCTCATCACTCTTCATAACATTCTGGAGTATATGCAAATTGCTATTATAAAAACTTAAGCAGCAACATTTACAATTTCCAATATTTATGTAATTCTCAAAACTCTTGGCCACGACTGTACACTATGGGGGTGGGAGAGGGAATTGCACACGCTAATATTTAGGTGGACCACCTTTAGCTTTGATCAACTTTGTGGAAGAAATATGGTTGGAAAGCATCATGAATGGAGGCCGTTTAAACACTTGAGAAGCTGCATGGTAAAAATCAACAGTAAAAACCCCACTGAAAGTAAAAGTATTTCCATAAGCACACCAGTGATGAGAGCTCACAGTTTTGCCACTAAATAGCTGTGCAGTCATAAGAAAAACACTTGTTAGTAGTGAGGCTAATCAGAAGAAATGGCTTCAATTTGCTGGAGAGGATAAAGATAACACTTTGGATCAATGGAAAAAGCTCACATGGTGTGATGAATTCCGATTGGGCATGAAGTGATTGCACCGGTTATGCCTAGTGTGCACTGTACAAGCCTCTGGAGGCAGTGTCATGATCTGGGATTACTTCAGTTGGTCAAACCGAAACTTAGCAATGTTATGTGGCAATAAATTTGTCAGCTGATGACCTGAATGTGCTGAATGACCAGGTTTTCACAGCAGTGGAGTTTTTCTTCCCTAATTGCACAGGCATTTTCCTCAAAATGTGAAAGAGTGGTTCTGGGAGCACCACATTGTGTTCTTAATTAAGAGCTGAAGGTGATTGCATGAAGGCTTAGTGTGTGCAAAAAATAAATAAATAGCGTTGAAGGGTTCTTAACCCAATTCCAGTAATTTTAAATCTAAGCCAGTAAATTGACTCTTCTGGAGTGGTGAGTTATAAGGGTGAGTCAAAAATTGAATGCACTCCAATTATAATAGAACTTTTGTCTATCTTATCAGTGCTTTCTGTTCAAGGCTATTGTTTTCTACAGTTGCTGCTGTGCAAATGTCAGTCAGTTCGTTGGTACATCACTTCATTAGTAACTACAGTACTAGCAAAAAATTTATGATTTGCATGAAAGATGATAAGCATGCAGTGATAAATTTTTTTGTGGTCTGAGGGTGTACCTGGTGCTATTATATATTGAAAACTTTGTTTGGCCCCCATGAAAGAATCCCTATGAGGATGAAGATTCACTTCTGATGAAGAATTTAAGACGGCGCTACATTTGTGGCTTGCAGCTCAGCCTAAAGCATTTTTAATTAGAGAATATGAAAGCATGTTGACAGATGGACAAAGTGTATTGAAAGCAAGTTTTTATTTTTATTTTAAGTGATTGAATAATGTTGAAGGTTGTAAAACTGATGTTAAACTACTTTTGTGTAGTTAAATTATGCAGACATGTTGAAACGTGTGGAGCCTCTAAGAAATGAACTGCAGAAGCTTGAGGACGATGCCAAAGACAACAAGACCAAAGCAGAAGAAGTGGAGCAGATGATCCGTGACCTGGAGGCCAGCATTGCTCGCTATAAGGAGGAGTATGCTGTGCTTATCTCTGAAGCTCAGGCCATCAAAGCTGACCTGGCAGCAGTGGAAGCGAAGGTGATGCACTTGATTTATTTTTATTAATTAATTAATCTATTTATTTATTAACTGACAGTTGCTCCTTTTGTAATGGAAGTTTATAACATTTAATTCACAGGAGTGAAGACTCCATTATCGTCATACTGTCATTTAAACAGGATTTAAACATGAAGACATTTGTTTTGTTTAGAATGGATTTTAGAAATTCTATTAATTTTTATTTGATTGTGTCATAAGTTATATTTTAGTGTTGTAAATTAATATGGCTGCTACCTTTGCCAAGGCTTTCTTGTAAAAGTGATTCTTGATCTTAGTGCGACTTACTGTGAGTGAATAAATGAACGATGCCTATTTCTATCACTTTGGTCAATGCAGGTTAATCGTAGCACGGCACTATTGAAGAGCTTGTCTGCTGAGCGAGAGCGCTGGGAGAAGACCAGTGAGACTTTCAAGAATCAAATGTCGACCATTGCTGGTGACTGTCTGCTATCAGCTGCCTTCATTGCCTATGCTGGCTATTTTGATCAGCAAATGAGGCAAAACCTGTTCACCACTTGGTCTCACCATCTCCAACAGGCCAACATTCAGGTACTCAGCTCTCAGTTTTAGATGAATGGTATTTATACCCAAACTTCCCTTGTTCATTTAAATGTATACATCAATAGTTAGTTGGATGGTTGGATACTGAGATATTTTATTGTTTTATAAATACCAGTTCCGCACAGACATAGCCAGGACAGAATATTTGTCAAATGCTGATGAGAGGCTGCGCTGGCAGGCCAATTCTCTGCCAGCTGATGATCTTTGCACTGAAAATGCCATCATGCTAAAGAGATTCAACAGGCAAGTGTCGGGGAAATTAAATGCTCTCTCTTCCTACACAGCTAAGGTGTACTTAAGTATTTTGGCCTTTCCTTTTTTAGGTATCCATTGATCATCGATCCATCTGGCCAGGCCACAGAGTTCATAATGAATGAATACAAGGACCGCAAGATCACGCGTACTAGCTTCTTAGATGATGCCTTCAGGAAGAACTTGGAAAGTGCTCTGCGATTTGGTAACCCTCTGCTCGTGCAGGTATGTATGCTTGTAGTTAAACTGCCAGCGGGTCAAAATACATGTTTTAAATAGAGCATGCAGAATTATTAAACATTTATGATTTAGGGAAATGGAATATGTGCTGACTATATACTGGGGAGAAATTATATCTTTAAAAAAAAAAAAAGAAAACTGTTAAAAGTTAAAAAAAATAATAATAATAAAAAAAGCTACCTGCTTTTCTCTCTTCCCGATTCTCCCTGAATTTTGGACACGCTCCCCAAAAAATATTTTTAAAAAAAGAGAGCCTAAGTTCTCCGAAAACTGAATACAAAACTGAAATCCTTATGGAATAGCATGAGTTGCACCTTGTAATTTAAATTTTTTGGTGTAAACTCTCAAATCATTGCTGTAGCACTAACTGCTGTTTCCGAGTCACTTTCCAATGGGACTCCAAGGGGAGAGATCATATTACATTGTGTGTGTGAACCAGGCATACAGACAGGGTCATTGCTATTGCATGTAGGATAAACTATGCCCTCTCCACTCACACACCCTCGCTGGACTCACATACAGTACAAGTGCCTATCATTAGGAATCATGTAGGCTAAGACAGAGCTGTTTTCTCCATTTCGCACAGGTGAACATATGCACTTTTTCCCCCTACTTCAGAATTCTTTCGTTTTTATTCTAATAGCATGTGCAGCATCATAGTATCATGTATGTGGGACAGTACTGTATAAAATGCTTTCCTTTGAACAAACTATTGACACCTGCACTTTTTTCTCCCTCTGTAAGGATGTGGAAAGCTATGACCCCATCCTAAACCCTGTGCTCAACAGAGAGGTTCGCAGAACTGGTGGAAGAGTCCTCATCACCTTAGGAGACCAGGATATTGACTTGTCTCCTTCCTTTGTCATCTTCCTTTCTACCCGTGACCCTACGGCAAGTGCACTCATTCCTTCTTCCACTTTGTGCAAAGTTCACGTTGCAGTGCATGTATAACAATCTTTGTTTACAGCTCCTATAACGACTTCTGAACAATTTAACAGGTGGAGTTCCCACCAGACCTTTGCTCACGTGTTACGTTTGTAAACTTTACGGTAACTCGAAGCAGTCTGCAAAGTCAGTGCCTCAATGAGGTGCTGAAGGCTGAGCGACCAGATGTGGATGAGAAGCGCTCTGACCTTCTCAAACTGCAAGGTAAGGAATGAATAGAAGCTTTTGGCACCTCAGAAATCTATATTTCATTAATTATGCCAAAATCTTGAATTATTTATGCACATATCGCCAGTATAATTTAGCATGTTAGACTGGGGCTTAAATCCATCTTATTCTGCTGTAAAGATATAGATTAAAAATGGTCAATTATGTGGGTCTTGGTAAGGGTGGGCAGTCTGCCAGTAATGGTTCACAATCGCCACCATTATTTTTTTTTTTAGTTTTTTTTATTTTTCATTAGAATTTAACACCAAATATATATCTTCATGTAACATATTGTGCGCGCATAAATGCGCACACACGCACACACGCACGTGCGTAGGTACATACATACTGTACATAACTGCCAAAATTCCTCACAGCAATATAGCATGATGAATTTACATGAACAAAAACTTGTTGCAATAAACATGTTTAAATTTTTCCATGTTGCAATTTGATCTGAATGGAAAAAATCCTTACAGCATTTAAAATGCTTGAAATTTTCAGCACTACAATTTATTGTAGATGTACATTTTTAAAATTTCAAGCATTTCAAATTGAATGCAAAAATTTTGACCTTACTAAATTGCTGTTCAAAAATATATACAATTGTCGTCACCCACTCATCCCGCTGTGAGGGCTCTAATGCTGGAGTCGGGGGCCTGTTATCTCCACCTGTGGCACCCAGACTTTCCGCTACAGGAATAGAACACTGCTTTCGCGCTCTCTAACTCTCTCTAAAGTCTGGATGCGCTCCTCTAAGGCTGATATCTTCTCCGTCAGAGTGCTAATTAATTAACACACCTATCACAAATAAAGTTACCGCTAACAAATCAAATTTTCCCATAAGAAATAATGGAAACTCAAATTATTTTTTCAACAGCCCAAAAAAAATAAATACATAAAAATAATTAATACAGAATATAACTTTTTTTTTTTTTTCGCTTGAGACTGGCCAGCAATTTGACACTTTTAAAACACCGTCGGGTACATATCTTCTGACATGGTTATTTAAGAAATGAAAATCGATTTACTGTGTTAGTCGGGGTTAAAAGAATTTTTGTTAGCTAAAACACATTAACAACTGCAGTAATTTCCCAATCGAGGCTTCTAATTATTTCCTTATTTTAATAAAAATGGCAGCTTTTAAGACCTGAATTGCTATCTGATATCTAAATAGAGTGAACATTTCTAGGTATTGTTAGAGGAAACAGCAGTAAATGTTTATTTTCAGGTGAGTTCCAACTGCGTTTGCGTCAATTGGAGAAGTCGCTCCTCCAGGCTCTAAATGAAGTCAAAGGTCGAATACTGGATGATGACACCATAATCACCACACTGGAGAACCTGAAGAAGGAGGCAGCAGAGGTGACAAGGAAAGTGGAAGAAACCGATATAGTGATGCAGGAAGTGGAGAATGTGTCACAGCAGTATTTGTCACTGTCCTCTGCTTGCAGCAGTATCTACTTCACCATGGAGTCTCTAAACCAGGTCTGACTGCACATCTCTGCTTTGCATTTTGTGTAATACAAAAGCCAAACGAGATAATTAATACTGTTACATTTATATTGAAGTCCTGTAGTATAAATAAATGTTTATTGTTTGTAAAAGATTTCTTGTGACTTCTAGGGAATGTTATTAGTGGTAAATGGATATAAAATTTTGTTGACTTTGTCATGGTGGTCCTGATAAGTTGTTGTTTGTGAGTGATCAACATACATGCCTTTGCAGATGCACTGCCTTTATCAGTACTCAATTGTGCCTTTGCAGATGCACTTCCTTTATCAGTACTCACTCCACTTCTTTCTGGACATCTACCACACTGTGCTGTATGAGAATGCAAACTTAAAGAGTGTGAGTGACCACATGCAACGCCTGTCCCTCATTACCAAGGACTTATTTCAGGTACGCCACTGTTCATTATGACACTTGGTTCATAAAATGGCAACATTTGACTTACAGTTGACTTTGTCTCAGTGTTGTATTTGCACTAGCAGTCTGTTGCTTTTCCTCAGGTTGCTTTTAACAGAGTGGCTCGAGGCATGCTCCACCAGGACCACATCACTTTTGCCATGCTGCTGGCCAGGATCAACCTTAAAGGCATAACCAGGTAATAAACCAATGTATTAGACGTACGCACATTACCATTGCTTTTGTTTAGGTGATAATAGTCAAATGCGATTTTTGTCTGTTGCTGTAAGGGTAACATAAATTAAAACAACTGTAATAAATCAGTTCCTGATCCTGCATTTCTTCTTTACCTTCTATGATTCCACCAGACATTTTGTGTTAAATAGTGGGTTCCATTAAAATTTTATATTAAGGTTGATAACTTTTCCTTTTTGGAATACTCTGCTTCCTTTATCAGTATGTTGTTGAATGACCATGTTTTTTGTCTAGTTCCCATCTCTGACGTTGAATGTTTTTAGGCATCTCCTCTGAGTTGTTAGACAAAAAAAGGAAGAACCGTAAGCTAAGGAAGCTGTCTGCTTTTGAGTACAGAGTGAACATGGGCTAGACTATGTGCAGGACAGGGGTACTCCAGAACAAGGGTATCAAGCTTGTGCTGTATTGCGATGAGTAAAACTTGCTTACTGCTCATTTTCTCATGGGTTTCCTAATGTCTTTCAGTGAACCATCATATGATTCAGAGTTCCAACACTTCTTGCGTGAGAAGGAGATTGTGCTGACAGGCACAGCTGTGCCTAAGGTGAAGGGCCTGAGCACAGAGCAGAGTGAGGCCATGGTCCGCCTCAGCCGCCTGGCTGCCTTCAGAGACCTTGTGGCTAAAGTACAGGCTGATGAGGTAAGGCAGATTAAGGAATAATGTAAAACACATTTACATTTGGATGTTGACCGTTATTTTAACTGTATTCCACAAGACAATAAAGTTGATTCTAAATCAGTGATTGATCAGACTGTCACCTTAAATTTGAGGTTTTTTATCTCAGAATAGGGTGGACAGCATAGGAATTACTGTACTTTAGCCTAGCGAAAAGGGAGACCCATATGGAAATACAGACTTGAGGGTTCTGTGCAAAGTAAAATAGTCAGGCACACTTAACAAACCCGAGTGATCATTACCAGGTTAATACTCCCCAGATCTCTTATTCACAAAAAAAACATTGGAAAATTAATAGGAAGGCTATTCCATAACTATGGAGATTTGTTTAAAAAAAAAGCTCTGTCCCCTTGCTGTAGTTTACATAAGTAAATAGGTAAAAAAAAATTGGAACAAATCATTTGAATTTCCATTATTTGTTATGGAACAATTTGATTTAAAAGCTTTGATTTACGAGTGTTTTGGAACACAAGCCCGCTTCCGGAAAGAATTATGCTCGGAATCCACTGTATTTTTAATAGGGGTTCAGTTATTTCTGGAATTATGTTTGTATAAATGTGTAGGTGGTTATATTTATTTATTTATTGCTGAAGAGATAAATGTCAATTCTTAGAAATATTGAAATATTGTGCTGATCTAATTCATTTATCACCTATATTATTTATTTGCCTGGTTTAATTTATTTAAAGTCTCTTTTTTTCCTGAAAAAATTTTTTTCCAGTTTTTCTTGCCACCACTACATAGGATTGATGTGCTGTGGTGGTCTTATTCCAAGTTAATTTCGCTACATTAATAAACAAGAATCTGGGATTGTTTTTAGCATCTCTTATACAAGTGTAGAAAGATATGTTGATCTGGCAGCACTGAACGCTTTTTATAGCTCAGGAAACTCACCTTTCATACTGTTTAGTTGTACATGTTGTATGCTCTAGTTTTTAAGCCATCTTTAAGGTTCATGTAATACCAGGATGTTACTTTTTTTCTGATTATTTTTTGTGCAAGTGGGGTTATCTAAGGTATAACAAACTGCGGTCTCAAAGCAATTCTGTTGCCTGATTGAGCTCTGTGAAGTCACATAAACATCCACTCATAAATTAGATTCAATATTGATCTGAAATAACTTAAGTGGAAATGTCATTTACCTGCTATGTCTGACACCCTTGCTCCTGTGATGAAATAACGTTGCTTGTGCCACAATATATAGGCTTCTCAGAAGGTGATTCACGGATGAGAGCAAACCTGTTGGACACATGAAGGGCAGAGGAAGGATGCTTTAGTGGTCGAGCTTTAACATTAGATCTAGCTGAGCGAAAATCTCGCAGAGGGGTCTCTCACTCACCCCATTGTGAGGGCTCTAATGCCAGAGTTGGGGAATTGCTGTCAGTTTTAACTGTGGTACCCTGTGATAGCAGCTGAAATCTGAGTAGTTTTGTCAGTGTACAAATGTTCATGGGGCTAGTTCCATGGGCAATCCATGGTCATCTGTCAGAATGGGTTGTAATGATGTTTCTCATTTATGTGTTCCAGCAATTCTTCATGTGGGTAGAGAGTAACTCCCCTGAGCTCTCTGCGCCATATCTCTGGGCAGAGGACAAGACAACCAGTAAGTTGTTGCAGCATTGTACTGAACTAGTTTAAGATGTTTCAAACTTTTTTCAAACCTATCAGAAGTTTTAAACTTTTCTTTGTGTCAATTAGCTCCCATTGGTCAATCTGTGCACCAGCTGCTGCTAATCCAGGCATTCCGACCAGATCGCCTGCTAGCAATGTCCTCCATTTTTGTGGCCAAGGTCCTGGGAGAGAGCTTCATGTCCATTATTGAACAGCCACTGGACTTGGCCAACATTGTGGACAGTGAGGTAGAGATTGTCTTTGAGGTTCATGCTTACTGAAATATTTGCAGGTTCTCCTTATTCAGTTTTGCTGAAAATAATACCATTGATTTTTATCTTTTCTAGGTGAAGCCAGGAACACCAGTGCTTATGTGCTCTGTGCCTGGGTATGATGCAAGTGGCCTGGTCAGAGACTTGGCTGCTGAGCAAAATAAACACATTACCTCCATCTCCATCGGTAAGAAATCAGCCTTCTGCCTGTAGTCTTCAACAGTCTTGTAAAGATGAAGAATTAGTCAAGTTTATTTTTCTGCACAGGTTCGGCTGAGGGTTTCAACAAGGCTGACCGAGACATTAACACAGCAGTCAAATCTGGAAGGTGGGCAAGAACTTTTGTGAAATTTTTGAGTGTTTGACCTGCAGTGAGTGTAGTCAAATTAAGCTTTTAATCTCTATAGACTTGAACATGAGCTTTTCTTTGTGTGTTGTCAAAAAGATGGGTAATGTTGGAGAATGTACACCTGGCTCCTGGTTGGCTCATGCAGCTGGAGAAGAAGCTGCACTCCATGCAGCCTCATGCCAGCTTCCGGCTGTTCCTGACCATGGAGATCAATCCCAAGGTTAGCAAGCTTCGCTCAGTTACAATTTTGTATTTAATTAGTTTAAAAATCAATGTCATTAATACAATTGATAGTTTGATCATTAATACAATAGATACATAAGACAGGAATCATATGAAGTATTATGGTATGGGTTTCTGAAATATTTCATCTCATTTGATTCTGTGAAATGTTTTCATTTAAAAAAATTGAGCAGAAATGAAATCAAACATTGATACTTGACTTTTACTTTATAACAGAGTTTTGATTTGAGTTTAATCCTCTGCAGGTTCCTGTGAACTTGTTGCGTGCTGGTCGTATCTTTGTCTTTGAGCCACCTCCTGGTGTAAAGGCCAACATGCTCAGGACTTTCAGCAGTATTCCAGTGGCTCGCATGTGCAAGGTGACAATGGCTTTTTTTTTTTTTTGCTGTATAGTCTTGGGTATAAATCCTAGTTATCAACCAACCATATGCTATGTTGCAGGCTCCAAATGAGCGTGCACGGCTGTACTTTCTCCTGGCCTGGTTCCATGCAGTCATCCAGGAACGTCTCCGCTATGCACCACTTGGCTGGTCAAAGAAGTATGAATTTGGAGAGAGTGACTTGCGCTCAGCCTGTGACACTGTGGACACCTGGCTGGATGATACTGCTAAGGTCTGAAATAATTAAGTCTTGCTTACATGTAAGAGGTTTCCTATGTTACCGATGTTTATTGGCGTTTGGTAAATACTATAGGGTACATAAGGTTTTTTTTGCTGGTTGTTCAAAACCATTGTGTGTAATTAAGTAAATTTTTAAGTAAATTTCATAAAGATACATAATGAGACATGTTTTTTCCCGTTTTGTCTTTAAAGGGTCGACAAAATATTTCTCCTGACAAAATACCATGGGCAGCACTGAAGACCCTGATGGCCCAGTCTATATACGGAGGCCGTATTGATAACGAGTTTGACCAACGTCTTCTAAACACTTTCCTGGAGCGCATCTTTACCACTGGCAGCTTTGACAGCGAATTCAAGCTGGCACTCAAAGTTGATGGCCACAAGGATATTAAAATGCCCGATGGTATTCGGTCAGTGAAAACTAAAATATGATGCATAGGATTTTTACACCTTAAGGGGTTGTTGCCCCTTTCTGTGCCTTTTATAACATTCAGATGGACATGTTTTTGTTTTGCAGACGTGAAGAGTTCATGCACTGGGTGGAGATGCTCCCAGATACTCAGACCCCATCTTGGCTGGGTTTGCCAAGTAATGCTGAGAAGGTTCTTCTCACCACTCAGGGTGCGATTAGTCATCCTCTTTATCTTTATGCCTATGATTATCGAATTTACATCATTCTTTGTGGTTGCCATAGATATCTTTTCTCTAAGGTCTTCTGTTAATAATTATTCCTCTGTTCAAAGTGTTTCCTCTAATAGATTCTATCAGCATCCACAGGGCTTTGAAAATGTCAAACATTTTACACAGCATATTACTTGGGTGTGCCCTGAGCTGAATATACAATCTCACATGCATATGATCTTTGGCTGCTCATGTTGACTCAGTCAAGGCAGTTACAAACTAAATAGGTAAATTTTTATAGACACCTGGTCATCACATTCATGGGTTCTTTTTGAACAACCCATTCCAGATTTAGTTACCTCTCTTCTGTTACAATAATGTTCAATTTTCTGGGAGAGGCTGTAGACTAGATTTTGGTGCATGGCTGTGATTTTCCCTTTCTGCCACATTTCAGCCCCAAAGGTATACCTCTTTTCAGTCAACCTTGACAAACCGTCCCTTCATGGATCTCTTTGTCCACAGGGAAATTATGAGGCTGGAACAGATTTGGGCCCATTTAGTGCCAGAGAAGGGAAATAGTCATTATATAACATACAAAGTATGCTTCGTTTGTGGCAGCATTTTGTAAAAGGCCCACATAGGAGCATAAGGCTCAAATGCTCACAAGCTTTTGGCCCAGTAGCACAACTTTTCTATTTTAATCCATATAAGGAAAACATTAATATTAAATATTTATGTCGCACAATAGCAAGAAGTGCCATCATGAGTTGTACTCTGATCATACACATAAAGAGTCTGTGTGTTCTGCTGAGGGCTGGGCTGTGTCCTTACCCTCCAGCAGCTGTATTTCACTACCATCATGTCAACCATTACAGCTTCCCTCCTCTTTGCATTTTGTCAAACCTACTTAAAACCACCCGTACTTGGCATGACGTCCCTGGAATATGCAATGTTTGTCCAATTTGCCTGATAATTTGTTTGCTTCCTTTTCCCTACAAATTCTTATTAGCCTGGTTTGGAATAAAAGTAAATAATTCCTGCAACTTTGTTAGCCACCAATTTTTTTCCATACTTTGCTTTTTTTCCCCCCAATGGGATGATTTTGGTTCCATTCATTTGTGTTCCTGTCCACTTCCACCACTTTTTGCTATGGACCTCCCTTCCCTGCTCTTCCCAGGCACAGACATGATGGGTAAGCTGCTGAAAATGCAGATGTTGGAGGATGAGGACGACCTGGCCTACGAGACAGAGAAGAAACAGCGTACAGCTTCATCCTCAGATGCCCAACCGGCATGGATGAGGACACTTCACAGTACTGCATGCAACTGGCTCCAGCTTATTCCACTCTCTGTCAGTCCACTTAAACGTACGGTGGAGAACATTAAGGTGGGTTATGGAATACCATTGTTCTTACATTGTAATCACCCCAGTTGAGCCCAGTGATGGGTTGTCCATTGGGGAGCGATGGATAACAGCATTCAATACTTAATCTTCATATCTTTAATTTTCATAAACATCTACATACAATCTATTAAAAAGAAAAAAGCATAAAGATAAAAGCATGTCATCCCAGACTTTATGGCTCATCCTGTGTTTCATTTAGCTTGAAAGCCGCTATAATGTTCCCAAATTGACATTTTTTGGTTAGATTTTTTTTTAAACGTCTTTTGAAGATTTAAGTTCAGTTTTTTTCAGAAATGAAAAAATTATTTAATTCTATCTTCAAAACTAGTTATTTTCTTTTGTATTTATTATCTACGTAAGCAAAAAAAAGATTTTCTCATTTACATATCTTGGTTGAGTAATGCCTGCAAAATTTCTGTCTAACTTCTGGTTAACTTTCCAGATTCATTCTGTAACTTAAAAATATTTCTCTCAATGCCATGAGACAGCATCAAATGATCTAATTCTATTTAAAATTAATACAGTGGAACCTTGATTTGCAAATAACTTGGGCTGCGAGCATTTTGCAAGACGAGCAAAAATGTGTAATAAACGAGTGAGGTCTTGATTTATAAGTAGTAGACATACACTTTGTCTTTCGCCACCAAACCGGACTGATGTGATCTAAAGACATTGTGCAAAATTGCGGAGGGATTTTTGATATCTCAAACAGGTCAGCCGTGATGATGTCTTAAACGTACGCCGAAAAATTATTAATAACTTTCTTTGTGGCATTATATTGAGTGACATATTTGGTGACACGTTCAGTGACATCACATTCAGTAACATCATAGTGTGAGGCTTGTCTTCCAGCATCTGCGTCCTATTGAACACACGTACACATCACATATGTTAACACTCACACACACATCTCAACCACGCACGGGCACGCACGCACAGGCACACTCATAAATCACACACGTGCACACACATACACACTCATACATCACACACATGCACACATACATATACACACATTACAAATGTTAACACTCAAACACCGCTCTCACGACGCACACAAACACTTATATCACAATATTAACAGTCTCACACTTACACAAATGCACTAACGCACATATACACAAACGCACTCATACTCTTGTATATCACACATCACAAATTTTAACACTCACATCTCTGTCTCACACGCCGAAACACACACACCCACACCCACTAACAAGTCACATGTCTCACACACACATCACTGCTGTTAACACACAGACTAACATCCACACATTTACTCGTCACACACAGACTGACACATTCACACGTCGCACACTTTAATAACACACAGGTTGTGTGGTGCCCCTAGGGTGGCGATGGCACAGTGTGCTTGGGCCCGTCATCGTTGCTTGCAACTATATTTTTGTTTTATTTTTACTTTTTATTTTGTATGGGAAAACTCGCTTTGATGTACTGTACAAGCACACTTCCGGAACAAATTATTGTCGCTCTCCAAGGTTTGACTGTATATCTATAATATGCTCCTTCCTGTTGAATATGTTAATTGATGTATATTATGATGTACTGTTTTGTGTGACTTTAATTCAATTGAATAGAATCTCTTCAGAGGTTATATGTAGGCAGTTTGTACCATTTCAATATATGGTCCTTGATTGGAAAATTGTTACTTTCTTCTTGTTTTATGGCAGTTGCATCATGATCAGTCTAAATATGCCACAACATGAACTTCACTTTCACTTTCTTCATCAACGCTTTTACTTAGTTGGTTCACATAGACGTCAGCCTTTAAGAAAATATGGAGGATAGATGGGGCCTGTTGGTTGCTGATCCTAAATGTGGAGCAGCAGATAAAAGCATATACAAACTTATGCAAAAGTTTAGGCACCCCTTGATAAATAACAGGTTTTGATGATTTTTTTTTTATTATTATTGAAAAGATGTTAACACAGTCTCTGTTAGAAATGGAAAAAATGCACAATATTTTCAGCAAACATTGATGCATAGTTACTTTTTTATAAATTGAACAAAAATAAAAAGATTATGGCGGCACTGTGCAAACATTTGGGCACCCTAATAGTTCTAATAGAGTCTCAGATTCTTTTTACAAGGTTTCAGACCTTAATCAGCTCGTTAGATCTGATGCATGGCAACAGCTGTCATTAGTAAATGCCAATTTCAAAGCTTTACAAATACTTTGACTCTTCAAACTTTGTGCACACACTTGTGGACACTCGACAACCATGGGTTCCTCTAAGCAGCTGTGTAAGACTCAGCTAATTTTCAGTTAGTGAGAATTAAGAGAGTTAAGTTATTGTTGCCCACAATGCAGAAGGCGGCTACAAGAACATAGCAAAGCGTTGTCAATTTGCAGTTTCC
The DNA here is from genome assembly GCA_011419295.1 of Clarias macrocephalus. Classification (NCBI taxonomy): domain Eukaryota; kingdom Metazoa; phylum Chordata; class Actinopteri; order Siluriformes; family Clariidae; genus Clarias; species Clarias macrocephalus. Next base: position 49,298 of record JAAGKR010001026.1, on the reverse strand, counting down.
ACAGTGAGGATGTAATTAAGAGATGGCAGTTCAGGGGAAGATGAGATCTGGAAGACGAAGAAAACTCTCAGGGAGATCTGCTCATATGCTGTCAGAAAGACAAATCAAAACCCCCATTTAACTGCAAAAAACCTGCAGGAAGATTTAGCAGACTCAGGAGTGGTGGTGCACACGTTCCACAAGACCTTCATGGAAGAGTCAGCAGAAGAAAAGCTTACCTGCGTTCCCATCATAAAATCCAACGTCAGAAGTATGCAACAGAACATCTACAGAAGCTTGATGCATTTTGGAAACAAGTGCTGTGGACTGATGAAGTTAAAATGGAACACTTTGGCCACAATCAGCAAACGCATGTTTGGAGAAAAAAGGAGCAGCATTTTATGAAAAGAACACCTTGCCAACTATTAAGCAGGGATGGATCTATCATGCTTTTGGGTTTGTGTTGCAGCCAGTGGCACAGGAAACATTGCACAGGTGGAGGGGAAAATGGATTCCACTAAATACCAGCAAATTCTGAAAGCAAACATCACACCATCTGTAAAAAAATAAATAAATAAAGCTGAAGCTGAAAAGAGGATGGTTTCTACAACAGGACAATGATCCTAAACATACCTCAAAATCCACTATGGAAAACCTCAAGAGGTTTTGGAATGGCCATCACAGTCCCCTGATTTAAACATCATTGTCAATTTGTGGGTAGATCTTAAGAGAGCTGTGCATGCAAGACGACCAAAGAATATTACTGAATTAGAAGCCTTTTGCAACGAAGAATGGAAGAAAATCCCAAGTACAAGAATTGAAAGACTTTTAGCTGGCTATAAAAAGCGTTTGCAAGCTGTGATATCTGCCAGAGGAGGTTTTACTAAGTACTGTTTATGTAGGGTGCCCAAACTTTTGCACAGTGCCACAATAAAGTTTGTATTTTTTATCTTTGTTCAATTTATGACATAAAAAGAAAATATGCATCAATGTTTGCTGAAAATATTGTGCATTTTTACCATTATAAAGAGAGACTGTGTTAACATCTTTCCAATTAAAATAATCACCAAAATCTGTAAATCAATGGGCGCCTAAACTATTGCATAAAACTGTATACCACAAGTGTGCTCAAAATGTGTGCCACAGAGAAAAATAATTTGAAGCTATATCATTGGTCACTTGGTACTGGGGCAAAAAAAAAAAAAAGTTATTTATTGGCAGGTATTTACTGAATGGTTGTGGACAAAATTTAAATGAGAAATTATTTTAAACTAAGTTTTTTGTGTTTAGGCTTTTAAAATAAATAAATAAATAAACAGTTTTTATTGAAACCAAGAGTTGAAACTCTCAGTTGAAAAACAGACGTAGCAAAACTGTCAATTTGGGATTATTCTGACAAATTCCAATCATAAAACTCCATATTTATTACCATTTGCTTCTCAGTTAACTTCATTTCTCTTATTGTTTTTTTTTTTTTTTACTTTTGATCTTTTTTATTTATATGCCTTATCTATCTGATATCCTTTAAAGTATGTTGTACTGCACAGACTCTTAAAACTATCAAAATAATCTATAGTAATAACCTAATGCTGAACATGTGTAATTCAGAATAAATTCGTAAAACAGTTTTTAACACATCATTGAGTACACAGTAGAATTTAATATACTGCCCTAAAAATGGTATTTTGTATGACCTACAGGATTAAATAGATCTGTGGTTCTCAAATTTGACAGTTAAGTGATTTAGTGCTCTCACACCCACTTCTGTGCTAACTATTTAAATCCGATATGCTGGGTATCCTCTGTATCCTCCAGGGCTGAAGTTGAAAACCACTGGCTTAAATGTCTGTAAAGACATCTGGTCTGTCCCTAACTAACTGATTAGTGAAAATATACTTTTCCTTGAAACATATCATCATATATTAATATATAATAGTTATAGCAAATACATGACACTAAAGGAAATTTTGTTTACTTTTAATGGTGCCAAATGTATACCTTAGATGTTAAATGTCTCATTCACTCACTGTCCAGTTTTAGATAAACCTGCTCATTCATACAGTTATCTAATCAGCCAACCGGAAGTAGCATGATGACATCTTGACACTTTCTCACCCAGCACTATGTACTAATCTGTAATATGTATATGATGCACATAGCTATTTCTATAGTATACTATAGTGCAGAAATTGGGAAAAGGGAAGTTTAATGTTTGCTAGCCTGTGTATACCGCATACATGGAAATGCGGTAGCTACACCCAGTGTGTCAAACACAGCTAAAGAAGGGTATTTCTCAAAATAAACAGCTAGACTTTTATAATGTATTATACACTCTTATTAGCATATAGTTCACATCAAGGGTAATAACCTCTGTTGTTTTTTGGGGGGGGTTTTGTGTGCGCTAATTGTTTGTGCTAGTTAATTGTGTAGGTCTTAGACAAGACTAGAGTCATTACATCAGAAAGCTTTATTTATCCTTTTTGTTCACCTTTTCTGGAATAATTTGTGATGACTTGGCACCTGTTCCTTATGAAATGGGATTATTGGGTTGAAAAATAATGCCATATACAGTATATGCAAAATGAGAGAGTGGAATTGTTGAACTTCTTTCACCTTGGACTTTAGCTGATGTGTTTGTGGCTTTTTTTAATAAATTGTATGCACTGTAGGTAATGCTTTTAGATATGTTTAAATTATGATTTTCTGAATTAGAACTAAAAAGGTATAAAATAGTCTCTTTAACATATTGGAAACTGAGGCCTTATTAAGGTAGCTATCATCAGGCTTGTATATTACTTATACGGTCTATATAACTAGGTCTAATCAGTTCAGTGCATATTAGACTAATCATACTGATAATGTCCCATTATTTCTCGGATTGAAATTCTTAAATGGAATAGTATACATTTTGTAAATGCCGATGTATAGCCTGCAATCTTGTGTCTAAATATATGTCTTAACAGTCTATCTAATATATAGTCAGATCCATGAGTATTTGGACAGCGACATTCATTTTGCTTCTGAACACTATTACAATAGATTTGAAATGAATCGGTTAAGATTTAATGCAAGTGAAGACTTTCAGATTTAATTAAAGGGCCTTAACAAAAATATTGTACTAACTATAGTTAATTATAACCATTTATGAACAGTTCAACCTTTTTTTTCTCCACTGATTTAAAAGTAATTTAACAATTGACTAATGAACAGTTTGATGACCAGTTGTGGCCTATTTCTTTTTCTTGACAAATTAAGAATACAAAAGGTCTCCCTGTGATTGATTACAAGTATAACATTTTAATTTGGTAGCTGTTCATGGGAAACAATGAGGTTTTGTTGCAAGAAAACTTTATTAACCTGTGCAAAATCAAAGCAGACCTATCTGAGATTAAGAGAGCCAGAAACTTTTGGAGTGATTAAGTCAAATATTTGGTATATTTCTTTAAAAAAAAAAAAAGAAAGAAAGAAAGAAAAGAATACACTGTGTAACATTGAAAGGCCACAGAAGTAGTAGGCATGATGTTGTCGGTCCCTAATGAATCCCAAAATTGTATGCCCAACCTACCTGTAAAACAAGTGTTCCAAAACTTCCAAAAATTGAGCAAATGATACTAAATGGGCATTATGAATCAGTTTTTTCAAAAAATGTCCCTTATTTCTGCACAAATCCCCCAAAAACTTGATCAAAATATTTAGCTCGGTCTCATGAGTGCTCCAGAAAAAGTGGAGAATATTAACCCTCCCCCAGAATTTGCTTTGCAAAGCACTGTTACAGAGCACTTTTTAATCTTTTTTTTTTATTGCTCTTTTGTTATATGAAATGACTGTTACACCTAAGAAGTATTAGATAGAAACATGTACTTCGTGGTATAGCCAGATGTACTGTTGCACTGCATGCTGTACAGTATTATGCAATAACATACAAGATGATAATTTTGTATACCCTACATACACTTTTACTGCTTTTCCCACTATAGGATCCTCTATTCCGTTTCTTTGAGCGAGAGGTAAAGATGGGCGCTCGGATGTTGCAAGATGTGCGTCAGGACCTCACTGACGTAGCTCAGGTGTGTGAGGGCAAAAAGAAGCAGACCAACGTTCTACGGACACTAATCAATGACCTTGTCAAAGGTGGGTTATGTGTGCTAAAGCAATTCTCATCAAAAGCTTGAACACTGGAAAAATGTAAACTTTCAAATTAATTGAAATGATCTTATATTAAAGCCTATAAAGTGTGGTGATAGTGGCCTCTTTTGGGAGGATAATGTGCTCTGCCACGCTGCAGAAATTGTTCATGGATGGTTTAAGGAACATGACAGAGTAATTGCTATTTAATGTGTATATCTAATATGATTTAGGATCTTGCAGAGTCTTTATTTTAATTGACAGTTTTGTTACCACAATCTATAAAGTTATTTACAAACGTTATGTGTTGTGTAAATTTAATTAGTAATACTTAAAGTAAGATTTAGTGTAAATTATTTGGCTTTTTCAGGCATTATGCCCCGTAGCTGGTGCCGTTACACTGTTCCTGCATCTATGACTGTTATCCAGTGGGTGGCTGACTTCAGTGAGCGCATCAAGCAACTGCAGCAGATCTCACAGGGAGCAGCCAGTGGGGGGGCTAAAGAGTTGAAGGTAACCACTCGAAAGCGACTAAGCAAAATGTACTTTTAATGCAGTTATAACATCACGTCCAAAAATACTGGGGTTTTTAAGGTGTGGGGAGGGGGGGGGGGGGCTAGGGGCATGCATGATGGCACGAAGCTTGTGGGCTGTGACAGTGACTGGCTGAAAATGTGGGAAGCAGTTGCTAGCTTGTCAGCAGCATGTCCACAATGGCACACTGCCAATCACAATCAGTAGCAAGCTAAAGTAGAAAGTGGGAGAGCCGAGGTGGTTATTGCAGTCCTGTAGCAACGACGGCAGGCCAAATTCTGAGGCATATCTGGAATCTGAATGGCTGTAGCATTCCTGTGGCTTCAGCGGCAGGCCAAGTATGAATGCACTGAGATGGACACTGTGGTAAGCTGGGCTAGGTATTGCAAGCTCAGTGGCAGCATGTCCGTGTTGAAAGCCAGAAATTTGGTCACAATTCAATTGCACAATAATATTGGCTGCAGCCCAGAGTTTAAAAACGAAAGAGCCTACGTGGCCATCACAGTGGCAGCAAGGCAGTGGTCGATTCCTTTATAGTCACTGAGTTGCAGTAACCGACTGTAACTGGAATCAGAAGTGCCTCGACAGCTAACTCAGTCCATTATCGGCTGACCCTTGGCTAGCAACTAAGCGACGAAGAATACTCCCTTAACGTTAAAGCCCAAAAGTGCACAACCCAGGCACTCACAGTATGCCTTTTTTATTCCAACATTTTACTAAATTCCTCCTAGACGCTCGTTGCCTTGTTAGTTTCAGTTTTCAGAGTGAGTGAGGAGCAAAAAAAAATGTATTAGACACGTGTCCATCACTGGAGGATCCTTCATGATACCTATAGTTAAATTTCCTATTGTCACATGAAGTCAAAAAAAACACAAATGATATGCTATTACTCAAAGTACAATGCCTGTCAAGTTTGGCTTTACTTACTAGAGATGATTATTTGTCTAATGCGAATATGTCTGCTCTTGCTCTTCCAGCCCTACTAATAATCTAAAGACAGAAATATTAAGTTTACTATTTACTCAACCCAGTACAATGTATTAAATCCATAAAAGTCAGTGTTTCTTTGTTTGTCTATTTTTTGCCACAGTTATGTTTTTTTTTATAAGATTTAATTACTTTATTTAAAGTAATTAAAATGTTAAGCCATTAATTTTGTATTAATAAAATGTGTAAATTGTTTTACAGTGGCACAGATCCTAACATCATATTTATCAAATCATAATCAGTATTTAAGCTTTTTTGCAGACTAGTAATTATTGAATGGAAAACAGAATTTCATATATTCAAACGTAATTTGTGTCTAATCACATGCTTCTGATAGTGACATGGAAATTGAAAGAGAAACCTTGTTTAGATGGACTGTTCAGAATCAGACTCAGAGTTTTAAATATACACTGTGGTGTAATCAAACCCAAGTTTTTCTTTCTTTTTCAGGTGAGAGTAAAGTTGTAAACACACCACACAAATAGTTTTGAGGCTAATGATGTTAAATATTTAATAGAATATCCACGTGAACCTGGGCAGCCTGTTTGTGCCAGAGGCCTATATCACCGCAACTCGTCAGTACGTGGCTCAAGCCAACAGCTGGTCTCTGGAGGAACTTGCTCTTGAGGTCAACGTCACTTCAGCACAAGGAGCAGCACTTGATGCCTGCAGTTTTGGCATCAAGGGTGAGTTAAAAACACTGCTTACAGTGAATCTTTGACACATGGTCTGATGCCTCATATGATATATTGTGCTTGTAACTTGATTGAATAGTAATTTTTATTTCTGTACAGGCCTGAAGCTGCAGGGTGCCACTTGTACTAATAACAAGCTCTCTCTATCCACTTCCATCTCCACTGAGCTGCCTCTCACACAGCTCCGGTGGATAAAGCAAAGCAACATGGAAAAGAGGAACATGGTAAAGCATAATTTTTTTGTAGTTGTGCATGAACATGCATTACCCATCATTATCATTGTAACATTGTGCTTATTTCATTGTAAAATTGCCTCCTTTTATTCTTTGTCTTCAGGTCACCCTGCCAGTGTACCTGAACTTCACTCGTACAGATCTTATCTTTACAGTGGACTTCGACATTGCTACAAAGGAAGACCCCCACAATTTCTATGAGCGTGGTGTGGCTGTCCTCTGCACTGAATAGATTATTGCTTAGCTTATGCTTTGGTACATGTAATTGCTAACTGTCTCCTGCTTATTTGTGATTCTTTGTAACTTGGTAGGTAATTCTTTGAATGAACCTTGCTGTGGAAGAGTAACCATTTATCCTAAGAGAATGGAGTGTTAAGGAAATGCTGATGAATGTATTCCCCAATAATGGGAAATGAGAAACCTGGTGGGATTTTTAAAAGAAAGAAAGCTGTATGTGTTTTTAGACAGAAAATTAATGTTGATTCAGGTTTTGCATGTCTTAAAAAGTAAATGATTGAGTAAACAGGTTGGAACAACTTGCAGGGTTTAGAATTGTCCAAGAAAGTGAGTTTAGAAGTTATATTGAACCATACACATTATGATTAAAATATGCATGCTCGTATTAATTTGCATTGAATTCTAATAAAATAGCTAGCAAAATACATGTTGTCACTTTTTATTTGAGAACTGTGGTAAATAAAGCTACACTGGAAAAACATAAGTACTGAACCTCTTAATTATAATAGAATATTGTTTTTATAATGCAACACTTTCTGGCAGCCCAACATCTATTTTCTGCTCCATTAAAAAAAAAAAAATTCTGCTCCATTTACATCTGCTCCATGGGTGCCGTATAATGGCTGACCCTGTGCTCTGACCCCTGCCTAATTAAAAAATAAAAGCTGTGATATGCAAAGAATAATGAATTTCATTGTGCAGTAATGTATACATGATGAATAAAAACTGAGAACTTACATTTGTAATGTACCAATGCTAGTTTAACCTTTTGTAAAATATAATATTTCCTAAGAACAATCAAAAAGGAATAAGATTACAGAAATGTCCAGTTTCTGTAAAGCAAGTTCCTTTGTGTGCTGTTCTTGGTCATTGCTTCTTTAACATGAATTACGGCATCAGATTACGGTGATCTGCCTATAGAACTTCTGAGGTGTTATTGAAGACCTGGTTGCTTTGTAAGCAGCTTTCATCTCATCTATAGTTAGGTTGGTGTTTTTCCTCTTCCTGTTGACAATAGGAAGATTTGTTGAATGTCTGATTAATGATGTATTACTAATCATGGTCAGCAAACCAGTTAGTGGTAGTTTTGGCACTGTGGGTAGGTGTTATGTCCTGTTAGAAAAGGAAAATGGCATCTCCATGAAGCTCATCAGCAGACGGAGGCATGAAGTGCTCTAAAAGCTCCTGGCAGATGGCCTACACCAGTAGGTAACATGGTACCCTAAATTATGACCGAAAGCTTCACACTGTGTTTTAATGTATTTCAAAGAACCTGGATAGTGTGCTTCTCTACTCTTCCTTCAGACTCTGGGACCTTTGTTTTTAGATCAAATGCAAATTTTGCTTTCTTTTGAACAGAGGACTTGATACCTGGGCAATGTTTCTCATCTGATCTCATCTTATCCGATGGAAGGCTGTTATCTATTTCCTTAGTTATATTCAGGTGGTAACATTTTTGTATTTGCAATTTATTACAGTATTGCTGTTGTGGAGGCAAAGCTTGACGGTACTGTTGAAACAAACGAACAGATGCCATATCTTTTTTCTGGAAGCAGCAAAGTAGGTGCAGAATACAGTATCCGCACATGGAAGGCCGTGGCATCATTTAGCCTTTTTGTGATTTTATCCCAGAGCAAACCACAAGGCCAGCAGTGGGAAACAGTGTATTAAAGATCTGGCCCTGTTTGCATTATCCCTCCTTTTTACTATATGTTTTTTGTAAAGTAGGCTAGTAATACATTTTACAGGTAATAAACAAGCATAACATGCCCATATACTAATATTATCTTACATGGTTCTGATGTATTTTAATATTTCTTGTACAGTTTCTTGTATAGCCTACTGTTTCCCATTTCCATCTTCCATTCCGCTTGCTTGAGATTAATGTGTGTACCTTCCTTTTGTGAAAAATTTTATTTGAATTTATTTGAATTCTTGTTTTTCAAAAACTTGGTAGTGGTGGTAGTTCCAGTTTAATATGTTGTTAACATATTGTTAACTTAGGGGCTGTAAATTGCTATAATAATATTGGGCTTATTTTTGGCTTGTTAATGATGCTGTGGTTGCTTATATGTCTTGCGAGAGTTGGCAACCATGCCCAGGGCAGTATCTTGCTCAGTGTGGCACAGGGCAAATAAAGAAAATTAATTTTAGAATGATGATAATACTTGCGTGATCGGTTTGCTATCATTCATTTGCATGTCACATGTTTCACAGCACGGTGTGGGTAAATTAATCTCTACAGAGAGTGGTGCAATCAGCTGAGTGCATCACCCACACGAGCTCCCTGGCCTGCAGTCAATCTACAGCAAGCAGTACTGGACCAAGGCCAGGATGATGGTGAAAGACCTCATCCACCTCACCAAAGGACTTTTCTTTCTTTTGTGATCAGGACAGAGAGACTGAGGAGGAACTTCTTCCTGCAGACCCTCAACCAAAACACCACATAGGACTAAACTGATTAGACTTTACTTTTACACCTGTGTTGGAGCACATTACATTACTCAACACATTGCACATTTGTACACGGCTCATAAGTTGCACATTTCTGGTTCTTGTTTAAACATAAAATGAGGACTAACTTTAACACATGGACAATAACACTGTTACTAACACATTATTTCATTTCATACTTCCTTCACTCATACTGCGGTCATACCCACACACCATATCTTTACCCTTTTTTATTGCACATTCTGCACATCCTGTATGATTTACACATATATGTCTGTTTCAATTTTATTTTATTGTACCTTGTAAATCATAGATTTTTTTTTGTTGTTCACTCATCCAATATTTTTTATTTCAGTAAAATCTTTTTATCTTTCTACTCTCTTATCTTTCCATTTTAGGTTACAGGCAGTCATATAAGCATCTCACTGTGTATGGTTGTGTTTGTGACAAAAAATCTTTATATGTATATATACAGGGTGGGCTAATTATATGGATACACCTTAATAAAATGGGAATGGTTGGTGATATTAACGTCCTGTTTGTGGCACATTAGTATATGTGAGGGGGCAAACTTTTCAAGATAGGTGGTGACCATGGTGGCCATCTTGAAGTCGGCCATCTTGGATCCAACTTTTGTTTTTTCAATAGGAAGAAGGTCATGTGACACACCAAACTTATTGGGAATTTCACAAGAAATTCTTTCATGAGTTATTTACAAGTTTCTCTTTATTCACAGCCATTGACATGTCGAACCATTCCCATTTTATAAAGGTGTATCCATATAAATAGCCCACCCTGTACACATGTATATGTATTGTATATACTGTACAGTACAGACAGAATGTTTTCAGACATTTTATGTTTTATACTCATCTTAAAAATATGTTCAAACCTTTTGTAGGTTTTTTTTTTCATTTATTAAAAAAAAAGACTGAAATATCTCATTTACATATGTATACAGACCCATCACTCAGTACTTGTTCAAAGCATCTTTGTAAATGATGCTACAAGCTATGCACACCTTTACTTAGTTTCCTCTCTTTTTCTTGGCAGAATAGTTCAAGATCAAATATAAGATAAGGCTGAATGTTTGACTGTAGGGATGGTTTTAATAAAGTGATGTGTATAGTTCCTTATATAGGGAAAGAAATGTGAAAAATGTAATGAAAAAAAAAAACAGGGATTGAGTTATGGTACTGTGCTCATTAACAGTATGTTCCCAACACTGATTAAAATCATTGCATCAGAAAGTATTTTCACATTTTTATGTCTGCCAGTTTTCAACAAAAAGTAGCAGTATTGTCAAAGAATTAACAGATAAATGTTTGACATTATTGGCACCCATTTATTGGCTGTTTAAACTGCTAATCAATGTAAGTGTAACGTTATATGCTGTTTTCTGGTTACATTTTTCTGATTGTACTTGAACATAGAAAAAGGTTTATACAGTGAACTGTGTGTGTGTGTGTGTGTGTGTGTGTGTGTGTGTGTGTGTGTGTGTGCGCGCGGGTGATCAGGAAGACTCATTTGAGTACTCAACAAGCCAAATACGTGTTAAACATCTATGGGGGCTGAGACCCCCTTAACGGAAAATCATATAAACGCCCCTGGTCTTTATAGAGATGACTGATAAATTTATGTGCAATAATGGACATGAATGTGAGTTTAATCCTGCAGCATGGCAATGTGCATACATTATACATTAAATCTACAGTATTTAATACTCAGTCGTGGCCAAAAGTTTTGAGAATCACATGAATATTGGAAATAGGAAAAGTTGCTGCTTAAGTTTTTATAATAGATATTTGCATATACTCCAGAATGTTATGAAAAGTGATCAGATGAATTGCATAGTTCTTCTTTGCCATAAAAATTAACTTAATCCCGAAAAAACTTTCCACTGCATTTCATTGCTGTCATTAAAGGACCTGCTGAAATAATGCTGACGAGCACAAGGCTGGAGATGATTATGTCAGGCTGACTGGGTTAGAATGGCAGACTTGACATGTTAAAAGGAGGGTGATGCTTGAAATCATTGTTCTTTCATTGTTAACCATGGTGACATGCAAAGAAACGCGTGCAGCCATCATTGCGTTGCATAAAAATGGCTTCACAGGCAAGGATATTGTGGCTACTAAGATCAACAATTTATAGGCTCATCAAGAACTTCAAGGAAAGAGGTTCAATTTTTGTTAAGAAGGCTTCAGGGCGTCCAAGAAAGTCCAGCAAGCGCCAGGATCGTCTCATAAAGAGGATTCAGGATCGGAGTGCCACCAGTGCAGAGCTGCTCAGGAATCTCAGCAGGCAGGTGTGAGCGCATCTGCACGCACAGTGAGGCCAATACTTTTGGAAGATGGCCTGGTGTCTAGAAGGGCAGCAAAGAAGCCACTTCTCTCCAAAAAAAAACATCAGGGACAGATTGATCTTCTGCAAAAAAGTATGGCGAATGGACTGCTGAGGACTGGGGCAAAGTCATATTCTCGTATGAAGCCTCTTTCCGATTGTTTGGGGCATCTGGAAAAAGGCTTGTCCGGAGAAGAAAAGGTGACGCTACCATCAGTCCTGTGTCAAGCCAACAGTAAAGCATCCTGAGACCATTCATGTGTGGGGTCGCTTCTCATCCAAGGGAGTGGGCTCACTCACAATTTTGCCCAAAAACACAGCCATGAATAAAGAATGGTACCAAAACACCCCCCAACAGCAACTTCTTCCAACAATCCAACAACAGTTTGGTGAAGAATGATGCATTTTCCAGCACGATGGAGCACCGTGCCATAAGGCAAAAGTGATAACTAAGTGGCTCGGGGACCAAAATGTTGAAATTTTGGGTCTATGGCCTAGAAACTCCCCAGATCTTAATCCCATTGAGAACTTGTAGTCAATCCTTAAGAGGTGGGTGGACAAACAAAACCCCACCAATTCTGACAAACACCAAGAAGTGATTATGAAAGAATAGGCTGCTATCAGTCAGGATTTGGCCCAGAAGTTGATTGAGATTATACTAATCTATATCTATAAAGCCCACACTGTTTTCAGATCATGATCTGTATATTCAGAAATTCAGCGACCAGTACTTCCTGCAAGCTATGTTGCCATGTCCTATTGAGATGGGGCCAGAACATACTACTTCATGTGACATTGCCTTTGCTAATTCCCACACCTTTATAAAGTTACTTTCACTAACCTCTGATATTCACTAATATATAATATGTATTACATACTCATTATTAATATACTATTATGTAATATGTAACCAGTATACAAACCTCTAAGGTGAAATAGATTTGTTCCTCCAACAGATATCTTTGTACA
>JAAGKR010001026.1:0-36722 GCA_011419295.1 Clarias macrocephalus | reverse complement strand
GAAACTCCCCAGATCTTAATCCCATTGAGAACTTGTAGTCAATCCTTAAGAGGTGGGTGGACAAACAAAACCCCACCAATTCTGACAAACACCAAGAAGTGATTATGAAAGAATAGGCTGCTATCAGTCAGGATTTGGCCCAGAAGTTGATTGAGAGCAGCCCAGTCGAATTGCAGAGGTCCTGAAAAAGAAGGGCCAACACTGCAAATACTGACTAATTGTCGATAAAAGCCTTTGAAATGTATGAAGTGCTTGTAATTATATTTCAGTACATCACAGAAACAACAGAAACAAAAATCTAAGCAGTTTAGCAGCAAACTTTGTGAAAACTAATATTTGTGTCATTCTCAAAACTTTTGGCCACGACTGTAGATTATGAGTGGGTCCTGTTACTGCATTATTTACCCCTGCTGGGTCCAGCATGGATGTAAATGCTGGTTGAAAGTGTCTTCTGGTTTCTCAAAAGGAATATTTATGAATATATGAAAAATAGGTCTTAGCAATTAGCTATGTCTATCCATGACAATCTATTTTGAAAAGAAATACAGAGTTTAGCCCTTTTGGTCTGTAAATAATAATTAGCAGAAAATCGACTTGGCAGACTTATTCTTTTTGGTTATGTTTTGGTATGATAGAATATCATTACAAATAACTGTGAATATAAACGCTTTGGATGTGAGAGATCAAATATTGAGTATATTACTAATATATATTAATACTGTAGATATAGATTATATTAATCTATATCTATAAAGCCCACACTGTTTTCAGATCATGATCTGTATATTCAGAAATTCAGCGACCAGTACTTCCTGCAAGCTATGTTGCCATGTCCTATTGAGATGGGGCCAGAACATACTACTTCATGTGACATTGCCTTTGCTAATTCCCACACCTTTATAAAGTTACTTTCACTAACCTCTGATATTCACTAATATATAATATGTATTACATACTCATTATTAATATACTATTATGTAATATGTAACCAGTATACAAACCTCTAAGGTGAAATAGATTTGTTCCTCCAACAGATATCTTTGTACACCTGGAGGAAGTAACTGCGACTAGTGGAGCTGGTGTCAGACAGGGGTGGTAATAGTTTTAAACTAGAGTTAGTACCTGTGGTTGATGGATGAAGAGTTTTTAGAAATAATTAAAAGGTTAAAACTAAAAATAAGCTTTGATATAATAAAGTACATATTATATAATTATATTATTATTTCAGGTTGAAGCCCACATATATGTCTGGCCGTCTTTCTGTACGGCAGGACTCTCTGCATAATTTATAAATACAAAGAAATTAAATTTTGTAAGTCTGTGAAGATTCTCAGTCATCCAGGTGAGGTTATCTGGAAGCTGAGTCATGTCAACTGGACTTACTTGGTGGAGATGTGGAGAGGTTTTGATCTCCCTTGGGATAGATGAAAGAACGGCATAAAAAATATGAAACAGGTTTTGTCGAAGACCTCCACCTCTGTTGAGAGAAGGATTTCTGTGAAGATGTTTTGTGACAATGTATATTGTTAAAAGTGCTATACAAGTAAAATTGAATAATAATAATAATAATAAGAGAACTTAAAGCTGTCAGCAATAATTGATAGACACACTGAGTGTTTTTACTACAACACTTAATGTAAACCAAGAGAATAGCAAATAATAATTATTATAATCATTATAATAATAAAAATACACACACTGTACACACAAACAACGTTTACAAATAGCAAGTACAAACAGCTGATATACATAAACTGTATAATGAGAAAATAACATATGTTAACCTGTTTGTTTGGCATAGTAAAAAAAGATAGTAAAATGTACTGTTACCAATGTAAGAAAAGGAGGGGATGCATTGCCATGTATTGTATCTTTCTCTATCTGTAAAATCACTTTAAAGATTGTTTGTTTATTCATAAACAGACTGAGTGTGACAGTCTGAGACAGGACATCGCTACACTCACATCCGCTAATTACAGAAGGATGAGCGTATCCATTGTGTAGGTATTGCGCATGCGCAACGCGTAAGATCCGGGCCTGGGGAAGGATGAATGCAAATTTCAAAGATGGCGGCGGAGGGAGGAGGGAAGGAGATGAACGAAATTAAAACTCAGTTCACCACCCGAGAAGGCGCGTACAAACTCCTTACACACTCCGAATATAGCCGCCCCAACAGGGTGCCTTTCAATTCTCAAGGCTCAAATCCCGTCAAAGTCTCTTTCGTGAACGTCAATGACCAGTCTGGAAACGGCGACAGAATCTGCTTCAATGTGGGCCGGGAGCTCTACTTCTACATCTACAAAGGCGTCAGGAAGGTAAACACGACGCACTCGCATCTTTACTCATCTTCTTAGTCCCTGTTACGTGACAAACACACTAAGTCAATCTTTAACAAATATAGACATTTATCTGTGGCCTTTGCAAGCTTGTGTGAGTTCTTCGAGGCTTTTGTTATATTTCAACAATATACCCTGTTTGCTATGCAGTTGGCCTGACCAACCGCTACACTGTTATGGTATGCAGAGCAGCTAAGTTGCTAATCCGCGTTTTTCTACACCTATATTCAGAAGAAACTCCTCCTAGACCACTGATTGGATTTTTAGTTGATCCTTATTAGTAAACATCCAATCGGGTCCCTGCTTCTGAGTAGTAATTTTAGTGTATGAGGCGGGACATGTCTAAATATGGGTGGAGAAAATAGCACGTAACTAGCTAGGCAGTTTGCTAGCAGCTTGGTATTTGGAGCTTCAAGCCGACTAGCAAACTGTGAGCTTTAGGCCTAAATCCACCTGTCATGGACGCTATAGAACTAACACATCTGATGGAGTCCCTGCGCATTGAATGATGAGATGAGAGTGTGTTTATACCTGAATGACCTTTGTTGCTAACTGTTGTGTTACCTCGGTAGTTAGCTAACTTGGGATGTTCTTGTTCAGCTGGGGTAAATACAAGTGTCTGGCTGAACGTAATGATTCAGCGGTCTGGTCGGTAAGCCAGGAAAACCTTACATTAACTGTTTTTACTAGCGGTGTGTGTGGGCGCCTGAGCCCTACGATGCAAATAGGAATGTATTAGTGTTAAAGCTTCATGACCTCATCTGTTGCTGCCTCTTTTAGAAACAGGTGGAGACGACTACAAGAATATTACACAAGTTCTGCATCAGTGTTGGTAGTGTAAGACGATTAAAGTTTATCTTTCATGTCAAGAAAGATGAGTGGTGGCAAGGATGAGTTTAATGTAAAAATGGGACATTGTAATTATTATATTGTTTGTGCAGTTTCCTGACTTATGTCTCTTTTTAAGGAAAACTTAAATGTTAAACTAATTAAATAAGTTTATTTTATACAGACTTTTGTGTTTTAATTATTCTTGCAATGTACTTAGTATTCATTGTGTTTGTTGGTGCTGTATAGGGGTGCTCCGATTAGGATTTTTGGGGCTGATTTCGGATCACTAGCAGCTGTATCGGCCGATCACCGATTACAGGGTCTACCTGAAGCCTTATCATGTAGCATTATTTATTCAACTATATCTAACAACAATGTAAATTAAGTATTGAAATTATAAGAAGAGGAATATCGTGAATTGACAACTGTATTTATTGGCAAGCAACATGTGCAACACGTCAACTTAAAACATAGCAGCCTGTGCTTGGTTAGTAATTGGGAACAGCTTAGAGCTTGACACATACAACTTTCCTGTAGATTGTTTAAAAATAAATAAAATAACAGACAAGTGGTACGTGAGTCTCCGGAAGTTCTGCAAGGTCCGCAAGCATCCGTTAAACATGTTTAATGTTTTGCGCGGAAAGATGGAAACGTAATCACAGCGCCAAACTCTCAGTGAATCATGATGAACCAAACTTCCGGCCACAGAGCGAAACCGCGTAGGTAGAGGGGAATTACCGACAGCTGAGTGAGTGGTGGTGCGCGAGTTGCTGAACTCTCCCGCTCTCTTAGCGCTAGCCAACTTTGAAACGTGACTAACCTTCGAATGTCCGATGAGGTTCGTGGTGTTAAAATGCTTTGGGTGCTTCCCGCCTCGTGGAATTGGCTTTTTACACAGGTTGCCGGTTGCTAATGTATTGTCTTTCACACAAAACGTAGAATTGCCAGACCGGTGAAGCCATTTTAGCAGCGCGCAAAAAAAAAATGTCCCGCGAGTTTTGTCATCTGATCGGCTTTTCTATATCGGCCATTATAGAGACCGCCGATCAAACTTCCCAAAGCCATTATCGGCCGATTTATGATTGGCGACCGATCAATTAGAGCACCCCTAGTGCTGTATTTTCCTTATTATTGGAAACATTTGTGATTGTCACTCTGATTATGCAAGGTGACAGGCAGTTATAGTAATGTGTAGAATAACTGCATGTATTGGCAGTGTTTAGTAATAATTTATTTGCCTTGTGCCTTTACATTAGGCGTTTCATGGTGAACATACAGTCCATAAATATTTGGACATTGATTCAGCTATTGCCAAATCAGTCTATCCCACTACATTAGTATTTAAAATAAATAATGAGCTTGAAGTTTAGGCACTTTGATTAGAGTATATTTTCACTCAAATCATGTAAATAATGTACTTTTAAGGGACCAGAAGTAATCAAACAAACTAACAAGCATAAATCAAAC
Source organism: Clarias macrocephalus (assembly GCA_011419295.1). Lineage (NCBI taxonomy): Eukaryota > Metazoa > Chordata > Actinopteri > Siluriformes > Clariidae > Clarias > Clarias macrocephalus. Next base: position 32,088 of record JAAGKR010001026.1, on the reverse strand, counting down.
GATAAGTGAAAAGTATAATCAGGGCCCGTATTCACAAAGCTTCTTAGAATTCTCTCAAAGAGCTCCTATCTTAGCTTAAAAAGTCCTAGCTGGGGGTCCTAGACTAAACGTGATTTAGGAAACTTTTTAAAGCAACTCTGAGTAAGGAAAGTAGAAAAATCTTTATCTTAGTGAGGAGGCGTGGATGACCCCGTTGCTAGAGATGATGCAGCAATTCAAGTACTGTGATTGGTTAATAAAAAAAATAACCTCTGATCTCTGCAAAGGTTTTGAAATGTGCTCTTTGTGAAAACATATAAACATGATAGTAGTGAAACAGTGAAATCATAATTTTTTGTATATGAAGAAATTGTATAATCATGAGTACAGGCTACTTTATGCAAAGTTTCTAGGCTAAATGTCTTAAATCAGAATCAGAAGAGTTTTATTGCCAAGTACGCTTGCACATACAAGGAATTAGTTTTAGTGACAGAGCTCCAGGACAAAACAAATAAGGCAAAACAGCACGACACAAAACAGGAAAAAAGTAAAATAGAAAATTACAACAAATTGAGTAGGATGGATTTTTTTGGGTTAACATCAAGTGGAGTATGGTGTGAGATACTTACAAATAAGTTAAATAAATATCTGTGGTATTGCACAGTATATTGCACAGTGGTGTTGCACACCATATTGCACATGTATTTAATGCACAGTGAGAAGAATGTTTTAGCTGTTCATGAGGTAAATTGCCTGGGGGGAAAAAAACTGTTCTTGTGCCTGACTGTTGTGGTGTTCGGTGCTCTGTATCGACGGCCAGACGGCAAAAGTTCAAAGAGAAGGTGGCTTGGGTGTGAGGTGTCCAAAGTGATATTCCGAGCCCTTTTCTTCACTCTGGATATATACAGTTCTTGCAGTGTGGGTAGGGGAGTGCCGATAATCCTTACAGCAGTCCGAACCGTCCTTTGTAGTCTTCTGATGTCTGCTTTTGTAGCTGAGCCAAACCAGACAGTTATTGAAGTGCACAGGACGGATTCAATGACGGCTGAGTAGAACTGTGTGAGCAGCTCCTGTGGCAGGTTGAACTTCTTCAGCTGGCGAAGGAAATACAACCGCTGATGGGCCTTTTTAACAATGGAGTCAATGTGAATGTCCCACTTCAGGTCCTGAGAGATGGTCGTGCCCAGGAACCGGAATGAATCCACTGCTGTCACAGTGCTGTTCATGATGTTGAGTGGGGGAAGTGCAGGTGGGTTTCTCCTGAAGTCCATGATCATCTCCACTGTCTTGAGCATGTTCAGCTCCAGGTTGTTGTGACTGCACCAGACAGCCAGCTGCTCGACCTCCCTTCTGTATGCAGACTCATCACCGTCCTGGATGAGGCCGATGATTGATTGTAGTGTCATTTGCAAATTTCAGGAGTTTGACAGTGGGGTCTGTGTAGGTGCATTTGTCATTATTATAAGTTAAAGTCTTGGTAGGAATGCACATATCCTCACAGAAACTGATGGAGGATGTTACCGAATCTGTGAGCTCGTCCAGATTGGTGGCAGCAGCTTCAAAAACACTCCAATCAGTGCAGTCGAAACAGGCCTGTAATTCCTGCTCTGCTTCACTGGTCCATTTTTTTACAGTCCTTACTACAGGCTTAGCAGATCTAAGTTTTTGCCTATAGGTCGGGAGAAGATGAACCAGGCAGTGGTCAGAAAGTCCTAAAGCTGCTCTGGGGACTGAGCGATATGCATCCTTTATTGTGGTGTAGCAGTGATCCAACATATTTTTGTCTCTGGTGGGGCATGTAATGTGCTGTTTGTATTTAGGCAGTTTACGTTTGAGATTTGCTTCGTTAAAATCACCAAGTATAATCATAAGAGTCCGGATGTTGTTGCTCCGTGTCTGAGATCTGAGCAGCCAGCTGTTGCAATGCTGCATTCACACACGCTTGTGGAGGAATGTACACAATCACAAGAATAAACGAGGTAAATTCCCGCGGCGAATAGAAAGGCTTACAGTTGATAAAATATGCCTCTAGATCGGGACAGCACATTTTTTCCAATGGTGTCACATTTGTACACCAACGTTCATTGATGTAAAAGCATGTCCCGCCACCTCGCGATTTCCCCGTTGATTCTGTGTCGCTGTCCGCTCTGAACAGCTGGAAGCCCGGCAGGTGTTATCTGGAATGGCTTCGTTCAGCCAGGTTTCCGTGAAACACAGTGCGGTTTGAAAAGTCCTTATTTTTCCTGGAGAGCAGGAAAAGTTCGTCCATTTTGTTGGATAAAGAGCGGAGGTTCTCCAGATGTATACTCGGCAGCGCAGTTCTAAAGTCGCGCTGTCGGAGGTTGACGAGCGCGCCGGCTCTCTTCCCCCGCCTGTGCTTCTTAAAGCATTTCAACAGCGCCGCTGCTCCACCGGTTACAATGTTCAGCAAAACGTCTGAATAATCAAAAACTGGTTGAAAATTGTGTGGTGTGTTCTGCTGAATGTTCAGCAGTTCATCTCTGGTATAACTGATTGATTACATTTGAGAAACAAAAAACAGGACAAACTAACAAAACAGAGACAAATGGAGAGCTCCACACAGAGGCAGTGTTTAATTGATAATTAAACAGATAAATGTTGAAAATGTGTCTACTTTTGAAGCAACCAGTTTCCACACAGTAGGTACTATATTTAAGTTCTCACATTTATTTACTGTACTGATTTTATTACTTGTAATCCATTTTAGATTGATGGGAGCAAATGGTTCAGCTTTTACCAGTTTACATGATTGCAGGACAGTCTAAGTTGCACTTTTGGATGGTTTGTAGCCAACAATCCAAGAGAGATGGAAGAAAGTAAAAGAACAAGAAAACCAAATTGGACAGAATAGCAGTGTTTACTTTCAGCTTTATGCTCAGTGTTTGGAGAATATTTCTTCTTTCCTCCATTTTGTCATCTGCTATAGAAACTCTTAAGCCTCTTAAAAGTCCTCCTCTCTACTCTTAACAATTTTTACCTTAGGAGCTGTTTTTAGGTCTAAGATGTTTTGTGAATCATTTTTTATCTTTACTATGATTTAATCCTAAATTTGAGGGGAAATTCTAAGAAAATGCCCTAATTTTAAGATTTTTCTTAGAATTTTGTCACTAGGAGCAACTTTTAGGCTTAGGAAGCTTTGTGAATACGGGCACAGATATCTTGAAAATGTCTTGAGCTGTTGTTAAAGTATGCATTTAGGTAATTGTGTAGCTGCACAGTGAAGTGCTTTCCAATTGGTGGAGCATTTGACAGTATCTAACCAGATAACATAGCACTATAACTATCATAATTCATCCTGCTGCTTTTGTCAGTAGTCTTATCACTAAAGGAAACAGTACTATTGGCAGCCATGCATGCATATAAGATAAGGTGGTAACCTTTGGCTCTAAAGCATTTCTTTCTCTGCTTGCTATTCATTCCCTTCACCTTAGTGCAAGGTGATCCAGTCTTCTGGTGGTTTACTTTTTATGATAAATTTTGTGTTGGTGGCTTCTTTTGATTGTTGACTTTAAAAAACACCTATCTTGAAACAGATATAGTGTTGTTAAATAGTTGATTCTTCCAAAAACACATTTATGCACATTGAGGAGAATGTTAAGGGACCAGAAGCTTTTTGAACAAGCTTTACATAAGAAGCCTTTTCTGAGACTGAGACACAAATCCCAGGGCTTGAACTTTGTCAAGCAACAAGAGTTAGAGTTACAACTTGAATCATGTGTTTTGGAGAGCTAAGACAAAAATATTAGGCTTTTAGACCTTGTCACCTTATACCCATAGGGAAAATAGGGTGGTGGCGCATTGATACTTTAGGGCAGTATTGTGCAATACCATAACATTTTAATAGACACTTTAGATGTCTTTGGCAGAAGGATGATACTGGGCTATTTTCATGTTGTCTAACAAGACAGTTACTGAAGTCAAAATGTACAAATAAATGGTTGCAGATTAAGATTGCACCATATCAGGTTGTAAAATATACATCTGTCTTCAAATGTACATCTGTCTTCAGACCCAAACTCAAATGACAATCTTTGATTTCAATGGAAAGGCCAGATTACAAGAAAAACGCAAACCCATCTTAATTTAATGGAAATGTTTTTCCTGAAAGAGTGGTCTAAGACCACTCCACAAATTAAGAGATTGCAAGATTTGGGTCATTATCCAGCTATACTGGGAAGTGCAGAGTTTTACAGCATTTGAATACAATAAACAAATTTGTCCAATTCCCTTAAAATCATTTGCTGAGTTAAATAATGTATATTTCTAATATTTATTGCATCTTGCTGACGTTAGGTCAGCATACCTGTTGATTTTTAATTACTTTCTTCATGCTATGTGAGAGTGAGACCAGTATTCATTTAAGGCAAGTATCTTTCCATCCATTTAATTAAACCTTTTTTCTCATGCAGTTTAAAAAATAGCTCAGTGTTTCCCACAGGTATGAAATATACTTGCGGTGGTATATATACAGTACAGACCAAAAGTTTGGACACACCTTCTCATTCAAAGAGTTTTCTTTATTGTGGTCTTTATTGTGTTCTTTAGCCCAAACAAATATTTTCTGCTTGTTGCCTGTCCTTAGCAGTGGTTTCCTAGCAGATATTCTACCATGAAGGCCTGATTCACCCAGTTTCCTCTTAACAGTTGTTCTAGCGATGTGTCTGCTGCTAGAACTCTGTGTGGCATTGACCTGGTCTCTGATCTGAGCTGCTGTTAACCTGCGATTTTTGAGGCTGGTGACTCAGATGAACTTCAGATGAACTTCCTCCGCAGCAGAGGTGATTCTTGGTCTTCCTTTCCTGGGGCGGTCCGCATGTGAGCCAGTTTCTTTGTAGCGCTTGATGGTTTTTGTGACTGCACTTGGGGACACTTTCAAAGTTTTCCCAATTTTTCGGACTGGCTGACCTTCATATCTTAAGGTAATGATGGCCACTCATTTTTTTTTCTTCACTTAGCTGCTTTTTTCTTGCCATAATACAAATTCAACCTCTTTGAATGAGAAGGTGTGTCCAAACTTTTGGTCTGTACTGTGTATGTGTGTATATGACACACAGTGTCTCACAAAAGTGAGTACACCCCTCACATACTCACTTGTTGCTAGCTATATTATTTTATATATTTTATTGGTATTTAACAACAAAAAAAAGGGCAGATCAATATATAGTCAACACCCAGTACAGTCAAAACATTTAAAAACAAACAATAATCTGTTAATATAAGAGTTACCATGGGAAAATAAGGGCAAAACAGTCCAGTAAAAGAAAACATAAAAAAGAGAGTGATTGTTCAAGTAGTTCCCACAAAGGGGCCCATATCCGCCAGAATAGTTCAGATTTGTTCTGTAAATCGTAAGTAAGTTTTTCCAATGGAAGAAGTTACCCACTTGTGCCAGACACATCTTTAAAGTTGGTACACGAGATGATGACCATAAGATAAGTATACATTTCTTTGCCAGGTAAGTAATGAAATAAACAATTTAAATCAGAAGAAAGATCTAGTGATATTTTACAATTTAACAGGTATATATTTGGAGACACAGTGAATTTTCTAACCAGTATTTTCTCAACCAGATCATGCACTTCATACCAAAAAGTTTTCATTTTTTTACACTCCCAGAATAAATGCATCAATGTTCAATCAATTTTTGAATAAAATGATGTGGCTGGAGAAATTTGAAAAAATCTGTTCTAGGAAGTTGATAATCCCTAAGTGTCTCAAAAGATTTGACAACATTATCTGTAAATAAACTGGCTAAAGTAAAAACACCTTTCTCCACCCAGGTCCGAAGGCCAATATTAACTAACAAAGCAGGAAATCAGGGTTCAAAATGATTGGGGATTGCATGGTTAAATTCCTGGGGAGGTGGAGATAATTTTTGACATCTTCCCAAGCCAAAGGGGTATTTAATAATAATACAATTTTCAACTACCAGCCAGATCTTCTTAAAATTATTAATAAATGGAAGATGTTATTGTTCTCGGGGCACATGCAAAGGATTCCAGGGTGATCCACAAGGAGCCTGTATCATTTGAAAACCATCTAAGCATTTGTTTGATCTGAGCAGCCCAATAGTAAATCTGTATGTTGGGTAAAGATCCGCCTCCACACTCCTTCGGCTTGAGAAGAGAAGTGAATCTAATCCTGGGTTTTTTATTGTTCCATATAAATTTACTGATGGCTGTATTCAGACCCTTAAAAAAGTTAGAATTCAAATAACAGGGTATGCACTGAAATAAATAAACGGGGAAGCACATTCATTTTAATTGTGTTAATTCTTCCAAAAAAATTAATTGGCAAAGACGTCCACCTGTCCATATCCTGTTTAAGTTTTGTTGTTAAGGGTGAATAATTCTTGGAGAACAAATCCTTTAGGTCAGGGGTTATGTGTATGCCCAAATAAAGAAACCCAGAGTCAGTGATGTGAAAGGGACACTGTAATTTAACATTCTGTGGGGCATTTAAAAACATGGCTTAGGATTTCCCTAAGTTTATTTTGTATCTACTACACTGGCTATACTGATTAATAATCTCCAACACACAAGGAATTGATGACTGTGGCTGCCTCAGGTAAAGAAGGACGTCATCTGCATACAATGATGTGCGGTGTTCCATCCCACCTGCCTCCACGCCCCGGACGCCCCTATGCATGCAAATAGCTTCTGCCAGGGGTTCGATGAAGTTGCTAGCTATTTTGACAATAATGGCTGTATGTAGTTATTTCCAGGGGACAATAAATCTATACTGTTATACACACTGCACATTGACTACTCTTGAAATTAAACTTGGATATATTTTAAAGTATTGTCCTAAAATATTTGCTGAAATTACAGGGGTGTACTCACTTTTGCAAGTGGGTATGTATGTGTACATTGATAGATAGATAGTAATAAAAAATATTTGTTGCATGTAGTAGACCATTTTTGTGCTCTCAAATATACACAGTGGGATGCGCAAGTTTGGGCAGCCTTGTTAATCTTCAAGATTTTCCTGTATAAATTATTACAATACAATAAAAAAATTGTTAAATATATCATATAGGAGACACACAGTGATATTTGAGAAGTGAAACGAAGTTTATAGGATTTACAGAAAGTGTGCAATAATTGTTTAAACAAAATTAGGCAGGTTCATAAATTTGGGCACTGTTGTCATTTTATTGATTCCAAAACCTTTAGAACTAATTATTGGAACTCAAATTGGCTTGGTAAGCTCAGTGACCCCTGACCATCATACATGGGTAAATACAATTATCCCCCTTTAAATACTCACATAATTGGAAGTTTCCCTCCTCTTTGAATATTCTCTGAAGAGTAGCAATATGGGGGGTCTCAAAACAACTTTTAAATGAGCAGAAAACAAAGATTGTTCACCATCATCGTTTAGGGAAAGGATACAGAAAGCTGTCTCAGAGATTTCAGCTGTTTGTTTCCACAGTTAGGGACATATTGAGGAAATGGAAGACCACAGGCACAGTTCAAGTTAGGCTCGAAGTGGCAGACCAAGAAAAATCTTGGATAAACAGAAGCGACGACAGGTGAGAACAGTCAGTCATCCCACAGACCAGCACCAAAGACCTACATCATCATCTTGCTGCAGACGGAGTCACTGCAACTTTCAACTATTCTGCGCACTTTACACAAGGAGATGCTGTATGCGAGAGTGATACAGAGGAAGCCTTTTCTCCGCCCACAGCACAAACGGAGCCGCTTGAGGTATGGTAAAGCACAATTGGACAAGCCAGCTTCATTTTGGAATACGGTGCTGTGGACTGATGAAACTAAAATTTAGTTATTTGGGTATAACAAGAGGTGTTATGCATGGAAGAAAAAGAACACAGCATTCCAAGAAAAACACCTGCTACCTACACTAAATATGGTGGTGGTTCCATCATGCTGTGTGGCCAGTGCAGGGACTGGGAATCTTTTCAAAGTTGAGGAACGCATGGATTCCAGTCAATATCAGCAGATTCTGGAGACCAATGTCCAGGGTACAGTGACAAAGCTGAAGCTGCGCCGCGGCTGGATCTTTCAACAAGACAACATTCCTAAACACTGCTCAAAATCTACTAAGGCATTCTTGCAGAGGAGCAAGTACATCATTCTGGAATGGCCATCTCAGTCCCCAGACCTGAATATAATTAAAAATCTGTGGTGTGAGTTAAAGAGAGCTGTCCATGCTCGGAAGCCATCAAACTTGAATGAACTAGATGTTTTGTAAAGCGGAATGGTCCAAAATACCTTCAACCAGAATCCAGGCTATCATTGGAAGCTATAGGAAGCGTTGTTCATCTTTAATGTTCTGACTGAGGGAAGGAGGTTTTTGCCGAAATATGTCACAATACATGGCCCCGTTCATCCTCTCCTTAATACAGTGCAGTCGTCCTGTCCCCTGTGCAGAAAAACACCCCCAGAGCATGATGATTCTAGCCCCATGCTTCACTGTAGGTATGGTATTATTGGGATGATACACATCATTCTTTTTCCTCCAAACATGGTGAAACAAAAAGTTTTACTTTGGTCTCTGACCACAGGACTTTCTCCCATGACTCCTCTGGATCATCCAGATGGTCCCTGGCAAACTTCAGACGGGCCTGGACATGCGATGCAAGATTTTAAACCATGACGTCTTGGTGTATTACTGATGGTAGCCTTGGAAACGATGTTCCCAGCTCTCTTCAAGGCATTGACCAGCTCTTCCCGTGTAGTTCTGGGCTGATCCTTCACCAATCTTGGCATCATTGATACACCATGAGGAGACATCTTCCGTGAGGCCCCAGTCTGAGGGACATTGACAGTCATCATTAGCCTCTTCCATTTTCTGACAATTGCTTCAACAGTTATTCTTTTTTCACCAACCTTCTTGACAGTTGCCCCGTAGCCCTTTCCAGCTTTGTGAAGGTCTACAATTTTGTCTCTTGTGTCTTTTGACAGCTCTTTGGTTTTGCCCATGTTGCTACTTAGACTTTGCAAACACAGTAATTCACAAATAAATTGTTTTAAAAAAAAAAATCATACAATGTGATTTCCGGATTTTTCTTTTTAGATTCTGTCTTTTTTGTAGACATTGTAGACCCCCTCCATGATTTCTAAGTAAGGGAACTTGCAAAATCAAATACTTATTGACCTCACTGTGTGTATATATGTGTGTGTATATATGTGTGTGTATATATGTGTGTGTATATATGTGTGTGTATATATGTGTGTGTGTACGCATCATATAATTGTTCCAGTGTGCTAATACCAATGGACATGACTTTCCAAATCTAATGGAATTCCTTTATTTTTTTTTTTCAATACACTGAAGACAGTCGGCTTGAGTTTTAATGTGAAATAAAATATTAGAATTTCAGCTTTCACTGTGTGATGTGTAAATAAAGAATCTTAATCATGGCACTTTTGGTGTCAGACCACCTAATTTTTAGGGAGAGAAGGCTTTATAGTCTACACAGTGCATACTGCACAATGAAATTAGTTTCTTTAGCATATTAGGAAGCACAAGGTCAGCCATGATAAAAATCCCCTGGAACAGACTGGGTTAAGGGCGTTCCTCAATGGCCCAACAGTGGCAGTTTGGTCGACCTGGGGCTTGAACTGCTGACCTTTTGGTCAGTAAACCAGAGTCATAACCCGCTGAGCTATCACTCCCCCAAGGTGAGTAAAAGTATTGGAACAAATGCCCCTAAAGTTAATAAATGTTTCCTTGGTTACCATAACGGTGTCAAGCTGGCACCATATTGACATCACCAAAATGGTGCATAGGCCATTTCTTCTGACACTTGTACAACAGCTACTTTTAGGTTTGTGTTGGTTGTCTTGGATTATGAGTTTCTTTTTCCACACACTGTCCTTTCCATCACTGTGGTAGAGGTTAATCTTCTTTCCAAAACATCTCTCAATCTTCTCTGTATATCTTGACAAAGTTCTACTACTTTCTACGTTCCGTTTTGACACCTTATGGTGTAATGGTACACTTAAGCCTGATTGATGTTCCTGTTCCAAGTGTATACAAAGCCTACATTTAAGCATTTATACTTGTGCACAGGTGTGTTTGTGTGTTTGAGTCCTTTTGGTGCTATCTGGTTTTTGAGTTGTTTGGTTTACAGATGAGAAATGAGAGTTGGTAAGGTGAGCAAATCATGAATAATTAAATATGTTCTCTTTAAACATCAAGTTATTTAAAATGTACATGCTTTGTTTTATGTAAATTTAAAATCATATTTGTACTATTTATTACAAAAGAAAATATTGACTACCTGAAAATGTAACCAAAACGTGATGTAAAAAATAAAGTGCGAATCTATAGGTATCATGATTTTTATAAATATCCAGATTCGATATTAAATTTATTCCTGATTGTTACCTTTGAAAATAAATCTTTGAGTAGTTTGTTTTCTTGCTCAAAAGCTAATTTTCTTTAAATCAAGGCAAAAAAAGAAAACTTTTGCTGGGCTGCACGCATCACTGATATGTAATCTGCCATAATAATAACTATTAAACAAACTTGCTAAATAACTCCTACCAGCCAGGATGAAAATGTGTAAACGGTTCAGACAGTACTACCTGTAGGATTATAAAACGTTTTACCTCAAGTCTCAAAACTCAACTTGACAGTGAGCGCGCGGGTTGAGTGGCTGCGAGCATGCGGACGTGTGGCTTCTAACGACGCGATAATGAGTGTTCTAGGTGTTTTAAAGTTTGTGTAAGTGAGTGTAATGAACGGTTTTAAGACCAATTCGCTCAGAGTTTGGAGAAAAAGGTAGATTGGAGGATTTTTAACGTGCATGAGTTTTGATAATGTGACACTTGGAAGCTTCTGCGCTCTGTACAGAATTGTTTATATACAAGTCTGATCAGTCATTAGTGATCAGATTAGTAGTTAGCCATTGATTCCCATCAGTGAGCTTTGATATCTATGATCATGTGGCTGGTTCATGTGTTTTTCTTCACTGGACCATTTTTGGTAGGTATTACCCACTGCATACCAGGTACACCTGACAGGACCCGCTGTTTTAAAAGAGAGTTGTTTTTCCTGCTTCCAACTTGTAATTTTTAAGAACTGCTTGTCCACTTCCTGTGTAATATATCCCACCTCTTTAGAAGCTGTCTTTGTAATGCGACAATGAATGTTTATTTTAACTGTTTTTAATGTCTCAGTAAATAGCGTAAATGGGGTTTGAACACAGTTGTGTGACATCAGAAAAAAGCCACTGGAGTAAAAAAAATAATACATTGTCATATTCTGCTCAAAATCATCTCTTGTCTTTTTGCATGTTTCCTTGTCTACAGGCTGCTGATTTAAGTAAGCCAATAGACAAGAGGATATACAAGGGAACACAGCCCACTTGTCATGACTTTAACCACCTCACTGCCACGGCTGAAAGTGTGTCACTACTTGTGGGCTTCTCAGCTGGGCAGGTTCAGCTTATTGACCCTATCAAGAAAGAGACGAGTAAGCTCTTCAATGAAGAAGTAAGTTTGTGAATTTGCTCAAGGAGTTGAATCTTGTTGTTTTATGCAGCAGAGTCTGTAGCAAATATTATTTCTGTAGCATTTCTGATACAAATTGTATCATGCTTTTTAAAAAATTGTTTTTAAATCAATTAAAATTAATAAAATAGGATCATGTTTGCATGCTGATCTTAGTCCAGTATAAATCTCAGAATTAATTTCTGAGAAAAATAAAAAAAAAATTTACTTAAAAAAATAAAATAAAACAAAAAATCTTAAGTAGAAAAAAAATGTGTAAAAAAAAAAATATGTAATTCGCTCTAATTACATAATTTCATTGCTTGCATTTTTTGGATTTATTAAAATGCTTAGATTTTCAATTACAGTTTAACCTTGGATTGCGAGCATAAACCATAAAAGGAGGGAGAGGGCTACTGTGTAGGATGACTTTAACTTTGTAGGGTGACTTCAGCTTCTTTAACAAGGAACCTCTCTAATAACATTTGCTTTTGCCTCGTTTTGAGTATTTTGTGAAAATGTGACTTTGCATCGTCATTAAACAAATTTATCTCCCGCACTGCTACAGCCTTTTAAACTTTTTTCTTCACGGAGGCCGTCTTTGCAGTACAGTTACTAAAGAACAGTCGCAACACTTGGACACAAAATTTAAAAAATGCTTTGCGCACGGACAAACATGTGGTCACAATGTTATAGTAAACAGTACATGCGCGTGCGCGGATGTTGATTATACAAGTGACGCATGCGCACTGAGACTAAGCACATGCGTACTACTTGTCGTCTTATCAAGTTAAAATTAATTTAAAAAATTAGCTTGTCTTGCAAAATGCTCGCAGACCAAGTTACTTGCAATCCAAGGTTTCCACTGTATTCGGTTGTTAAACATTGCACTTGAGACAATTTAGCAGAAATTTAATTATGTACTTTTGGAACTAAAAGATTAAAGTTTGTCGAACTCCTAACAAATCTTTTTTTTTTTCTTCCCATGACCCCCTTTACTCCTCATTGACTCCGGCTAATAACCACTCTCAGAGACTAATAGACAAATCTAGAGTGACGTGTGTAAAATGGGTTCCCGGTTCTGAGAGCCTCTTCCTTGTAGCCCATTCCAGTGGGAGCATGTATCTGTACAATGTGGAGCATGCATGTGGTACTGCTGCACCCCACTACCAGCTGCTCAAGCAAGGCGAGAGTTACACTGTGCACACATGCAAGAGCAAGTCAACACGCAACCCATTGTTGAAGTGGACAGTAGGCGAGGGTGCATTGAATGAGTTTGCTTTCTCACCTGATGGCAAGTTTGTGGCATGTGCAAGCCAGGATGGCTTTCTGCGTGTTTTCCACTTTGATGGTGCTGAGCTACATGGAACCATGCGCAGCTATTTTGGTGGTCTGCTTTGTGTGTGCTGGAGTCCAGATGGTCGCTACGTAGTAGCAGGTGGCGAGGATGATCTGGTGACTGTTTGGTCATTCAGTGAGCGGCGTGTGGTTGCTCGAGGTCATGGTCACAAGTCCTGGGTAAGTGTGGTGGCCTTTGACCACTACACCACCAGCGTAGAGGAGACTGAACCAAATGAGTTCAGTGGCAGTGATGATGACCTACAGGAGCAAGCACTCACAGGCCGTGAGCGTGCCAACAGCACACACTCGCGGCTCTCAAAACGAAACTCTACAGATGGACGCCCACTCAGCGTTACCTATCGTTTTGGATCTGTGGGACAGGACACTCAGTTGTGCCTATGGGACTTGACAGAGGACATTTTGTTCCCACATCTACCATTATCTCGAACCAGAACCCATACCAATGTCATGAATGCCACAAGTCTCCCGGTCACGGGAAGTGGAGTAGGAGGTGGAACAATAATCACAAACATCAATAACCCAAGTGCCAATGGAGGAAGCAGCAGCAGCAGTAACAGTGGTTCCAATACCCCAGGCAACTCCGTCCCTGCACCGCTGCCACGCTCCAACAGCCTTCCACACTCAGCTGCCTCCAGTGGAAGTGGCAACAGCAAAGGTGGCACAATGGACAACACCATTGTAGCTCCCTCAAGTGTAAGCAAGTTTGCTACACTGGCACTGCATGAGCGCAAGGAGCGACACCATGACAAGGAGCACAAGCGCAACCACAGCATGGGCCACATCAGCAGCAAGAGCAGTGACAAACTGCATCTGCTTGCGAAGACGAGCAGAGCAGATGCTGCCAAGACGCTAGGCACACCACTCTGTCCAAGAATGGAGGATGTGCCCCTACTTGAGCCACTTGTTTGCAAGAAAATCTCACATGAGAGGCTCACTGTACTAATCTTTCTTGAGGACTGCATAGTCACTGCATGTCAAGAGGGATTTATTTGCACGTGGGCCAGGCCCGGGAAAGTGGTAAGTTCCATGTAAATCCGAATTGCATTCAGACTTTAGACATGGTGTGCGTCTGCAAAGCTAAGAAATAATCTTTTAAATATTTAAAAATAATTAAAGTTTTGGACCTTTGCAACTCAAGCCCTATAATTACTAATGGATGGGATGGAAGGAAATGGGTATGACTAGAGATGTGGTTAATTTTTGCCACTGCAGCTTATTGTTATAAGCTTGGTGTAGCTGCTATTCCATTGCCTTAACATTTATTTCAGTAATACTTGCAGAAGTGAAGTTGGGACTCTACAAAAGTGAGTCAGAATTGAAGGTGCAGTGAATAATCGAAATGGTTGACTAAAATGTCTGACCAAATTAGTTGCCACTGAATTCAATTATCGTTTATTATCTCTGCAATCTCCCCAAGCATTTCTGCTTATTGAAGAGATGTCACAAATAGCATTGTAGTAAAACTATCACAACCAAAGACAATGCACAGTATCGGAGCATTTTAGTTTTAACTAAAAGTAATCACTAGAATCAGAAATAAGACGTGATGGTGGACGCACACCAAAGCAAAATGTGGTTTATTATTGGCTGTGTATTTCCACTTCTTCGGGTTATTTCTTGAACTTTTTCAAATAATAGATAGGCGACACATGGGGATCACTATCTGTTGTCTGTGTCGTCTGTCATAGTCACTCTTTTTTTCTAGCCACATCAACTTCTAAACCATTCATGAAAATTTCTTTCTGCCTTTTTCAGAAAGATTAGATTTGCACTAATTTTCTAATGCAGTTTAATAATTTTCTGCCTGTGAAGCAAAGATGACAAGGATCACTATCTTTTTGCATCTGCGTCATTGTTATTCGTTGTCATCACACTTTTCATCATACCTGCAATTCCTCCTGCAAAAATCATTTATGGGAATTGGGCCAAACCTTCACAGAACCTATATTAGGAAGCATATATCTACACTAGCTATTTAGAAATGCATTTAGTGGACTTTTTTGGATGACAAATTTGTATTTGTTTTTATGTGACTCTCACAAAACGAATGCGAAAACACATTGCTGGTGTGTCAGCACTCTCTCGCTCTTGCTCTGCTTTGTTCTGCTGACTTCGTTTTCCAGCTTACAGAAACAGACACTAATTTGCCACTTTCTCCTCAGGTGTACATGCTTTCCCACTTATGAAACTCGCACGCATCAAAGAGTAGGCACTTGGCCATACCCTTTCCACCTTTCCAAACTTAATCCCAATTTTCTTATTATTTTAATTTAACAGCTTTGTCATCTTTAAATGTTAAGTGATTGTTATATTTTATTGCTGCTTTTTTGATTCTTTGGTTTTAGATTGTGACTTGATTTAAAAATAAAATTATAGTCTCATTTATCTTTTGTATTAGCAGGAAAGTTCATTAAAAGACAGATTTTTGAATGATGTATTCATCTTCATTGTCTTTATTGTTAGATAGCACATGCCTAAAACAAAGTAAAGCTAATTGTAAAAGTAGAAAAAATAGAAGCTAAGTAAGAGTCATTGTGTGACTTTGAAAAGTCGATGATTTGTTTCAGTGATCCATAGATTATTATCAAAATGGTCATTAGTCACAGCCAGAGTCAGATTAGTTGTTTTTTGTTAGTCTTTTGCATTGTTCCACTGTGGTTTCTAGAACGGACGGACACTGACTCAGGGGAAAAAAAAAAAGCTATCTTCCTCTTGCTGTCGCCTATACATGCTCAATTTTGCACTCATGCCCACAAAACTAGGATAAGAATGGGGACTACAACACGCGCGCGCACACACACTCAGAGGGGAAATGAATGTCATTTTCCCTTGTTTGGCAGAGGAAAACCAATGCATCTGGGTTCCTCGCATTTGTCATTTAATGCAGGTCTTGCCAGTAGGGGGAATGATGCGCAAAGCCCACCAGGAAGACTTTACTAAGGGATCTGAACAACAGGTTACCCGAAATACAATTCATTATTAAGACATTATGCACTAGAACCATAAGTTCTAAGGTATGTGGATATTGAGCTTGTTGTGTACATGCAGTATCTGGTTGGTTTTGCTGTAATTTGCAGTAATTTTGTAGTTAATGTTTTTTTTTTTTTTAAATAGCTAAGCTTAACCTGGGCAACGTTGTTTCCTAATTAATATGGAAAGTATGATGGTTACAAATTAAAATACAAGGTCAGTGTATGCTGATTAAGCAACAATGCTTAACATGGTCCATAAGAAATAACATTTAAAAAAATTAATCCCTGTCACCACTCTGCATTTTTAATTTAGAGTACCAGTCAAAAGTCTGGACACACCTTGGATTAAATTGTTTTTCGTCTGTGTTTTCTACTTTCTAGAACAATATCAGAGATTTGAAAACTATAACACACGTGGAATTATATAATTAAGTTAAAAATGACTATTTTAAAGACATTTAGGCCCTTCTGGAACAGTTTTTGCAAGAGTAGTATTGTCAAGTTCATTTACAAAAAACACCAACCACCATGATGAAACTGGCTCTCATTCAATTCAATTTTATTTGTATAGTGCTTTTAACAAAGTAAAAGCAGCTTTAAACAATCAAAAGAATTATTGAAGTTTGTATGAAAAGTGAATGTGTATGAATCAAAATAAGATTGTTCCTGACGAGCAAGCCGAGGACGATCGTGTCAGTGCAAGCAAAATTCCCTGAGATAGTAGTAGGAAGAAACCTTGAGGAACTAGACTCAACAGGAAACCAATCCTCATTTGAGTGAAACCTATAACAGGGCTTGATCTGCAGTCATACTGTGTGTTAGGAGGTTGGAAGTTCAGTATAACAGGAGTCCAGTTCGTTATTAGAAGGCTCAGGTAGACTGTAGGAAACTCCAGTCCTGAACTGACACCAGGACGAGTCTGACAGGTCCAGAGGGCAGAGGGGGTCTGGATCACTGCCTGCTCAGAAGCGACATGTATACCTCGATAGAGAGGGAGAGAGAAGAGGAGAGAGCAGAAGAGGAGGAGAGATAACAGTTGGGTATGGTCAGTCACACAATGAATGTATAGTTAGTGCAGAGTGCAAACAGGGACTCCAGCAGGACTAGCTATGACCGCATAAGGAGGAGCCAGAAGGAAACACAGACATGAAGTCTCCCTGTGATGTAAAGCGACCAATCACTTCACCGTCAACAAACCTGAGTGATGAATGAGAGTGGGCAAGATGGCATCTAAACATACCAGTTCACCAGTTCTACATCCAGAGTCCCCCAGATATGCTCCTTTACCCAAAGCAAATCTATTTACAAAAATGCTTCGCTAAATAAATAGGTTTTTAGCCTAGATTTGCACACTGAGATGGTGTCCGAGTCCCGAACATAAATTGGAAGACTATTCCATAACTTTGGGGCTTTGTAAGAAAAAGCTCTGCCCCTTGCTGTAGTTTTCATAATAAGTGGTACAGACAAGCAGCCTGCAATCCTTTGATCGAAGTAGGCTTTTTTTTTTTTTTAATCGATGCGAAATTTTACATGGAGCGTGGATAAGATGGCGGTAATTGTTTTTAGTGAGGACTCTTGCTGCTGCATTCTGAACTAACTGAAGCTTGTTTATGCATCTAGTTGAACAACCAGACAACCTAGAGGTGATAAAAGCGTGAACTAGTTTGTCTGCATCGTTTAGTGACAGTATATTCCTTATCTTGGCAATATTTCAGAGGTGAAGGATTGCTATACTGGTAATATTATATACATGTGCTTTAAATGAAAGGCTGGAATCTATAATCGCACCGAGGTCTTACTGTTGCTCTTGATGGAACAGAGAGGCCATTTATAGGGTGATCAAAAAGCTTACTTTTAGCTGCATGTGGTCCAATCACTAGAACTTCAGTCTTATCAGGATTAAGCAGAAGGAAGTTACATTGGAACCTTCGATTGCAAGCATAATTTGTTCCGGAAGCTGGCTTATATATCAAAACACTCATAGATCAAAGTGAATTTCCCCATAAGAAATAATGGAAACTCAAATTATTCGTTCTACAGCCCAAAAAACAAATGCATAAAAATTATTTAATACAAAACATAAAGTAAAAATAAAACAAATTACCCTGAACTTTACCTCTGAAAAAAAAGTAAAAATAAATCCCGAAAGGTTAGTGTTTGTGTGTGTTTTTGTGCGGTGTGTGTGTGTGTGTTTGTGCGGTGTGTGTGTGTGTGTGTGTGTGTGTGTGTGTGTGTGTGTGTGTGAAGCTAAAGTTTGAGTCACGCGCGCGCACACACAATAACGGAAACACTGCCTTATTGGGAAAATTAACAAGGAACATCTTTAATGACACTCCAGTGAGCGTACACTAACGGAATCACTGCTGTAAAGTAAAAATAAAACAAATTAACCTGCACTTTACCTTTGAAAAGAATCGCGACAGAGCAGTGTTTCCGTTAGGCTGCCCAATGACGTGCACACAGACACACAGTGCAGGCTAAAAGAGAGAGAGTGAGAAAATGGATCTTTAACTTCTCTAATGAGACTTGCTTTTACTTTACTTGCGCACACATGTGTTCTAATAAGCTGTACAAACACGCACACAAAAACAAAATAAAAGATATTTTACGCACGCACACATGGTTATAGTAAACGGTGCACGTGTCCATGGATGTTGATTATACCATTGAGAGATGCACATCACAACCAAGCAGGGGAGACGATTACCCACAATTCCGTAGCACACGCAAAAGAGAAAAACCATTGGCTCAGTTGTGATCACATGATACTCTGTATTCGCAAAACAAGAATTGCTTGTTTTTCAAGTTAATTTTTTATTTTTTTTTGCTCGTCTTGTGGAAGACTCGCAAACCGTGTTACTTGAAATCCGAGGTTCCACTGTACTTAATTAACTTCCAGTCTCCGATGTCCTGCACACATTTCTCACCTTTAGTAAGTTGGTTCTTCCCATCTAGTTTTGCTGAGACGTATAACTGTCATCAGCATAACAACGAAAATTAATACCATGCTAATAATACCACTAATACCCCAAACTCAACTTGAGAACGTACAGAAGTCACCATTTAAATCTACAAACTGATAACGATCAGTTAAATAGGATCTGAGCCAGGAAAGGGCCGTTCCCTTAATTGCTACTACATTTTCTAATCTGTGAATGAGAATCAATCAATCAATGGTGTCAAAAGCTTCACTGAGAAGCTGAGAAAAGATTTTGGAACATACGTTCAACAGGGGTTCTGTTATTGTTGGTACTATCTGCTTGAGAAAATGTGTCGGTGTAGTATCTAATACACAGGTTGATGATTTTGAAAGAATCAATTCAAAATCAGAGTTAAATTAGTTCATTCTCTTCAAGGGGAGTAAAGTATTCTAGGTTCTGATGTGATGTGGTTCGTTTATCATCTGTATCACTTAAATTGTCTGGTTTCAAAGCCTGAATTCTTTGCCTAATATTTTGAAAAAGTTCATGAAGTCCTCACTACTGTATGTTGTTGTGGAGCTTTCTGCAGTGGTCTTATTTCTAGTTAATTTAGCTACGGTATTATTTTTATTTTCTGTAAAAGTGGAGAGATACAATGATCTAGCAGCACGAAGAGCTTTTTTTTTATAATTCAGGATGCTCTCCTTCTATGCTATGTGGAATACTAACAATTTAGTTAGATGCCATTTACGTTCTAATTTTCCAGCGGTCTGTTTTAAAATGCGTGTGTGGTCATTGTTTATCTCTAATCATTTTCCTTTTAACTGGAACTACATTATCTAAGGTATAACCAATGTTGACTCTATTAGGCAACTGAATATTTAAAGTTCTGTGGAGTCAGATGGCGATCCAATCAAAGTTGATAACTCTCGGAGATTATTGATAAAGCTTTGTGTGGTATTTGATGCGAATGCACGCTTAATGCGTTAGCGCGGCTCTGTGCGTACATTAACACATTTTTAATTGAGACAAGTTGGTGATCTGAGAACTTAAGATTGTGGAATTGCGATTATATTTCTTATACTTAATCTGAAGGATACTATTAAATCTAAAGTGTGACCTGCTGTATGAGTGGGTCCTACTATACACTGAGTCCAGTATGGACAGAAATACTGTTCTCAGAGGGTCTTCTGGATTCTCAAAATGAATATTAAAATCTCCAGCAATTAATGCTTTGTCTATAGAAACGCCCAGGTTTGAGAGGAAATCTGCAAATTCACAGAGAAATTCTGAGTATGAGTCTCTTGGAGGTCTGTAAATGATAATTAGTGTGATTGAGCAGACTTCATGTAGCATAACTAATAAATGTAGCTTCAGCTTCTCATGAAGACCATCCCAGGGAAGCAAGATCAAAATGTACCTCTGCTACAGAGAAGTTGTTCATTTAGAGTTACCAGCCTGAAAAATCAACAATTAATAGCACCTCAGATTGTTACATTACTTTATGAAGAGCAAAATTAGCAGAGACATATCAATATCAGCTGTTCAGAGGAGATTATTGCATATTTTGGATGACTTTAGTATTGTAAAAAAAATTGAAAGATCATGGAATTAGAAGGTTTGTCCAAACCTTTGACTGGTACTTTGACAGTATTTAAAGCAGATGTGGTCAACTGCCAGTGACGATGCTTTAGATAGAGCTTCATTCTCCAAAGGTGGCCCAAAAGTCTAGATACATAGCGAAACACATTGGAAATACAAATTTATGCAGATGCTCAAATTGATGGCCTCTGACTTTGCTACATTTGTATATATGCTAAATAGAAGCACACTGAACATTTTTGATATCAGCACTAATTATATTGCATGCAGAAATCACTCTCCTTTAGTGTAACAATGATTGAGACAAGTCGACTTTAGGTGACGCCAATGAAAATAGCTGAGTGCTTTTGGGTCTGGTTCTTTTTAGTCTTCTTTTTTTAGTTTCAAAGCCATCTTGTGTCTGAAATAAAATTAAAAAAATCAAATATATATATTTTTGTCACATGCACAACCATACACCATATGAAATGTAGTTAAAATGCTTATACAACTGTCCATGATCTAAAATAGATTTTTTTTTAAATACTCAGGAAAAATTTAATTATTTATAAAAAAATTTAAATTTACACTAGAAAATACAATTAAATTAAAGATAGAATTTGCAGTTAATGGCCTACTGATGGCCTAGGGAAATAAGCTCCTCCTCATTCTGTTTTTTTTTTTATTATTATTATTTTTTATTAAGTGCTTTCCTGACCGCAACAGAAAGAGAGACTAGGTACCAGAAGCTGCCTACTTTCACTACTCAGGTGCTGTTTTTCAGAGTTGATAGTATCCGATACCTTGGAAAATCAAGATCAAAAAGACTTGCACTTTTTGTACCAAAAGTTGTGGCATAGTATTATGAGCCCTTAACTGGCACGTTGGATTTACTTGTAAGGTTTTGACTCGAGTCTAGTCCACACTGACCAATGAACAAATACGAGGCTTGTTTTCTTCTTAGAATTTATACATCACAAGACTTTGAAGATGCTCTTACATAGATATTTGTCTTTCTTTTCAGGGTTTATTGTCGTCCCAAAATCAAGCCAACTCACCCAGTGGAACAGTAGTATAGCCACAATATTTCTGCTGCTAAGAACCCTACATCACATCAAGCTGTCAACATAGAGAGCCCTCTTCACATTTAGAGCATTTTTTGGTCTATTAGTTCTTTCTTCTTCCTTTTCTGTGTTGTTTTTTCCAATTTCTTTCTCAGCGGTTGCCTCACATGGTCTACCTGCACTGTGGACATGCTAATACTGTGCGCAAACGGAAACTGTGGTGCAGTGATGGACTGCGGCCATGGTGGTGTTATGCCCTTAACCCTTTTCTCTTTAAAAAGAAGTGTATTTATTTTTGGTTTTTTTTTTTTTCATACAAACATTTCACTTTTCACTTCTGATGCGAGTTGGAAACCCTGGGCTAAAGCGAATACAAGGACTTGATTCCATATATATTTTTTCTTTCTTTCATTTGGACTCACTCCCCAACCTTAAGAACGTTGCACTGATTTTATTTTGACTTCTCTTTTTTGTAAGTACTCTACAGGATAAAAGACAAAAAAAAAAAAAAATCTGGGGATGGCCTTGTTGCACTTGGCTTTATATCCTCTGGCTTGAAATTTGAAACTGAATAGCTGGATGCTGCAATCAAAGTGTTTTTTTGTTTTTGTTTTTTTCTTTTTAAGAAAATTGTTTGCACTTAATAGTTTATTAGAAGAGAATGGCTTTACATTTTGTGTGCAAGGACTCAAACTGGTATAACATGGAAAATGAAATGATTTAAAAAATTTGTATCTATTGAGCATTTATTTTAATATTGTTTCAGATTAAAATCTGCTTTGTATTATATGTATAATATTGTAATTCAGTGATTAATGGGGCAAAAGCAAATGATCAGTACTACTCTAGTGGACGTTTTTGTCATCATTAAAGGAAATAGTGATATTTCTAAGGTGGAAAAATACACAATGATATTAAAAAAAATCTTGAATATGCAGGTTTCTGCTATTTTTTTTTCCTTTCTTCTTGTACAAACTTCATCCAGATGTATTTTGATATAGAAGATTTATGTGTCAAAAGGCTTAAATCTTTAAGCAATTGTGTTTGATGTTAGAAATTCACAAAAATGCAGTGTAATCTGCAAACATCTGAACTCGAAAATTCTAATGTGTGAAGCTCAGGAAGTCTGGCAGTCAAAAAGTATAATAAGATAGGAGTTCTTATTTTTGCTTAGCAGCAGCAACGTTATTCTGCTTAATGCTACTAAGTTACCCCCACTAGGAATGACTACAGTAGTTTTGAAATTGATTGGTAGAATTTCACCATGTTACCAAGCTAATGTTTTAATATATATTTTTGTGACTACCAGTCATTGTTAATGAACCATACAGTTAATTGAACACTAGCTGGGAAGGCAAGGATGCTGCAGTGGTCACATTTTATGTTAACATATTTTTACAATCCACATTTTCTTCTTCATTAAAAAAAGTTTATTGACATTTGGCCTTGTGCTGTGATTGTGATTCTAGACTTCGGTGTGTAACAAAATCATCTGTTCTATTAAAATGAAGGCCACTTCAGAGGGATCAAATAAACTTCTCTATTATTAACATAGAAGGAAATATAGAGGACAAAGAGAAATCAAAGACTATGCAATGTGCGACCATTGTATAGCTCATGGACAAAGGGTGTGGATTTCATTTGTCTAGTTAACGCAGTGCGTTTTGATGAGAAGAATGACCCGCTCATGAATGCAGCAAATGCACACACCTGCCCTTGTGTACACAGATGGACAAAATTGTTGGTACTCTTCAGTCAATGAAAGAAAAACTTGCAATGGTCACAGAAATAACTTTAATCTGACAAAAGCAAAAGTAATAATAATTTTTAAAAAATCTATGAATGTTAACCAATGAAAGCCAGACATTGCTTTAACGGAATTATTTTAAAAAATGAACTCATGGACCAGGCCTAGAAAAAAATTACGGTACCTCTGGAAAAGACCAGTACCAATAATGTGACCAAAGGAACATGTTAATTCAAGGTGTGTCCACTAATTAGCATCACAGGTGTCTACAATCTTGCAATCAGTCAGTGGACCTATATATAGGGCTCCAGGTAGTCACTGTGTTGTTTGGTGACATGGTGTGTACCACACTCAACATGGACCAGATGAAGCGAAGGAAAGAGTTGTCTCAGGTGTTTCAAAAGAAAATTATGGACAAGCATGTTAAAGGTAAAAGCTATAAGACCGTCTCCAAGCAGCTAGATGTTCCTGTGACCATAGTTGCACATATTATTCAGGAATTTAAGATCCATGCGATTGTAGCCAACCTCCCTGGATGTGGCCGCAGGAGGAAAATTGATGACAAATCAAAGAGACGGATAATCAGAATGGTAACAAAAGAGCCCAGAAAGACTTCTAAAGAAGTCAATGTGAACTTCATGCTCAAGGAACATCAGTGTCAGATTGCAGCATTCGTCATTGTTGAGCCAAAGTGGACACCATTGTTGAAAACAAATCATAAAAAAGCCAGACTGGAATATGCCAAACTACATGTTGACAAGCCACAAAGCTTCTGGGAGAATGTCCTATGGACAGATGAGACAAAAATTTTACTTTTTGCCAAAGTACATCAGCTCTATGTTCACAGATTGAAAAATGAAGCATATCAAGAAATCTCACTGTCCCCATTGTGAAACATAGAGGAGGCTCTGTTATCTTCTGGGGCTGCTTTGCTGCATCTAGAACAGGGTGTCTTGAATCTGTGCAGGGTACAATTAAATCTTAAGACTATCAAGGGACTCTAGAGAGAAATGTGCTGGCCAGTGTCAGAAAGCTTGGTCTCAGTCGCAGGTCATGGGTCTTGCCACAGGACAATGACCCAAAACACACAGCTAAAAACACCCAAGAGGAAAACATTGGACTATTCTAAAATGGCCTTCTATGAGCCCTGACCTCAGTTTTATTGAGCATCTTTGGAAACATGCCATCTGGAAAAGGCGCCCTTCAAACCGGAAACAACTGGAGCCGCTTGCTCATGAGGAGTGGGCCAAAATACCTGCTGAGATGTGCAGAAGTCTCATTGACAGTTACAGGAATCGTTTGATTGCCTCAAAAGGTTGTGCAACAAACTATCAAGTTAGGGGTACCATCATTTTGTCTAGGCCTGGTCCATGAGTTTATTTATTTTTAAATAATTCCGTTGAAGTATGGTTGAAAAGCAATGTCTAACTTTCATTGGTTAACATTCATATAATTTTTTATTTATTATTACTTTTGTCAGATTAAAGTTATTTCTGTGACCATTGTGAGTTTTTCTTTCATTGACTGAAGGGAACCAACAATTTTGTCCAATTGTGTAGATGATCATAGTGTCTGCTTTGTACAGTAATTGCATGGACCATGTTTCAGGCCACCCAAAGTCATACATGTGCAACCTCATTTCAATCCCTTTTAACAAACTTGTTGAATTAAATAATTTAATCTATGCAAATGATTGGCTGTAAAATTGTAAGAAATTTAAACAATGTGGGACGAAGCTGAGAAAAACAATTTATTCATCTTGAGAAATAAATCAGAAGTATTTTTCCCCCATAAACAAGTGGTGCACAGACAAACTCAATTTGAAGCCATTTGAACAACTGGGGGGTGCTGTTTATTTTATGTGTACAAAGCACAAATTTAAATGGTTTTATACATTTCTTTTTGATCAGGTACAACTTCAGAGAGGTACTGTATGCATATCCTGATGTCACCAGTGACCACAACACCTTTCCTTATTCCTATATACAAATACGCAAATGCAGAAGTATAAATGAGTGTTGTGTCTGAAATTGCTCCCTTACTTACTCGTTTGCTATTTACTATATTGTGGAGGTTACCAGGAACTTCAGTATTTTCCTTGCTCCTAACACATCTGATTCAATTATTCAGCTAATTAAAAACTCTTCATGATTAAATGTGAATTTGCATATAATTAAAGTTTATAAGCCTTTCATTTGTACCCCCAAAACTGACTAAGATCACAGTGATAAATTTATTTGATGCACCATCATGAAATTACCTGGCATGGCATGTAATAGATTCACTCTGTATAAAATAAGTATAAGGCCTAAACATAGAGGCTTGTTTCATGTAAGTTTGTGTCTTCTAATGTTGCATGATACTAATTTAATAACCAAAAATACTTCAAAAAAACTTTCCTTACTTTCAGCTAATTCATTTATAATTAATGGCCCTGGTTCATAATCATTAGGGGTTTATATAGAAACCTCAATCACTCACTCACTCAGGGTTGCAGGGGGCCTGGAGCCTATCCCAGGAGCATGAGCACAGTGCACTGGGGCATGAGGCAGACAACACCCTGCGAATGGTATCAATCCATCGCAGGGCTCACACACTTATGTTCATTCACATACTACAAACAATTTGAAAATGCCAATTAGTCTAATCTGCATGTCTTTGGACTGGGTGAGGAAACCGGAGTACCCAGAGGAAACCCACCAAGCATAGGAGAATATACAAATTCCATGCACACAGACCCGAGGCAGGCATCCCGGAACCTGGAGGTGCAAGGTGATAGTGCTAACTGCTAATCCACCATGCTGACTATATAGCAACCATGTATGAAAATTGATGTTGGTGTATTAATACACCATTAATAATGGTTTTAGCAACTAATGAACAACAAATTTCATTCACATTTATATATGAACCTGGCAGCTCTGATATCCATTAGGAGAAGTAATTAATGGGCCAAAATACGTGGTGTGGTAGGAAATGCACTACTATTTACTATTTGGGTCGATTTTCTAGTGGAATCTGTGTTCACGTAGAATGAACTATTAAATGAATACAAGTTCCCCATTGACTATCAATGGGGAACTTGTATTCATTTAATAGTTCATTCTACATGAAATTCTAAATCAAATTGACTATCAATGGGGAACTTGTATTCATTTAATAGTTCATTCTACATGAAATTCTAAATCAAATTGACTATCAATGGGGAACTTGTATTCATTTAATAGTTCATTCTACATGAACACAGATTCCAAATGGTCAACACTAGAAAATCGATCCAAGCATGCTTTGTAGTGAAACACACAAAAGCACAGGGCCTATCTGGGCAGGGTGACTCTGGACTGCATCTTGTCCCTCTCTACTTGTGAGTGATGCATACATAAGTGCTTCAACTTATAAGTATTGGCCATATGATATAAATAATTTAGTAGAATGTGTATTCTCTAGAGAATAACATTCTTTACTTTCAAAATTTAATAGTTATACAGTTTTTGAACTTTATTCGCTCAGCTGCACATTCATGGGCTGGACTTCAGTAGCCTCCACCTTTTCTTTCTAGTGGAGGCATGTAGTAGCTCTTTAAAGTTGAGCGGTGTGGCTCCTCCCTGGGCTGCAAAAATATCAGGAAACAAAGATAACACAGTGATAAAGAGGAAGAAGGAACAATTACCCCAAACCCTAGAAAATCCCTATGTGTAGATTTACTATACTCAGCATCTACCTTTATTGAGCGAAAATGATACTTTTTCGATGTGATGGCTGGCAGCAACCTCTGGTGTGGTATGCATAAAGCAGGCAGACTGGACACAGGGTACGGCACTGTAGGTGTGGGGACTGCCACATTTAGCTTTGGGAGCTCCATAGGATAACGAGGCAAAACTTGCCTGCTGAGTGGTTTGGCTACATGCTTCACCTGCTGCTGAAAAATCATGGAAGACTAAAACATTCATGAAATTCAAAGAAAAATAGATTTCATACTGTTGTTTGTAATAAAAGTGTCCTTATCAGCAAACATTTGTGAAAATTGCTAATTGTTTTCCAAGAAAACTAATACTAGGTAATACTAGTTTCAAGTATAATGAACCACTGAGTACAGCTAGGTTTAGGTTTTCAGTTGAACATTCTGGACAGGCTTAAAGTTACCCTTGTACTGACAATGGATAAGCCGATATACCTGTCGTCTCCCCTGTCGAGAATTGTGCCACAGTTGGTCTACTGATCCGGGAGTCATGCTGCTATCCTCCACAACCTCAATAGTCCTGTGAAGGCCTAGAGCTTTCCTTTCTGCCAGTCTACAGGGACAAAATACACACGATGGTTCTCATAGTGAAATCCGATTGTAAAACCATTGTATTGATACATCAGTGCATACATTTTAAATCTGAATTTGAAGACTTTTTAAGCACATGGCTGCTACATGGAAATGACCTCAGGACAAGTGGACCTCTTAATTCCTCCCCTTCCTTTCGTGGAAGGTCCAGCTCACTATTTGGTGTGTCACATGTATGACGCATATGGGGATGGTGGTTCCCCAAAGGATAAACTAGAACTAAAGGTGAATCTAAAAGATGAGGACCAATTTACACCAATTCCCCATGGAGACCACCTCAGGTTGCCAAAGGGAATTTTCTGAGATTACTTGTCATATTGGTTCTATGAACAAAAAAGTGTTTTAGGATGAATTCAAGGATGTACTTTACATACGAGTAATTGAAGAGTCACTAGCAGCATGGTCTTGGGACCCAAGGCTGAAGATCACTGTTATCTAGCTATCAATTGAGCACACCATTTCGAAAGCAGTGGCTTTTCTTTTTGAAGCCAAGAGAAGCCAGGTTTCCCCAGTTTTTCCAGATTGCATTGTCATTTCACTCCTTCACTCACTCATCAACTAAACCGCTTTATCCTGTATACAGTGTCATGGGGGCCTGGAGCCTCTCCTAGGAGTCTTAAGGCACGCAGCGGGGTACACCCTGGACCCTGGGTGCCAATCCATCACACACATAAAGACTCACATGCTCATTCACAATTTTTGGGCAATTTGGGAACACAGATGAGCATAATCTGCATGTCTTTGGACTGTGGAAAGAAACTGGAGTACCCGGAGGAAATCCACCAAGCACACATCATGTGACAGGGATTGAACCTGGCTAGGAATTGAACCCAGACCCTGGAGTTGCAAGGCGACAGTACTAACCACTACGCCACCATGCCACCCATGTCATTTCAATAAAAAAAATTTAATTCAATCTTTGTATAACAGATTCTTTAATAAAATTTCAGTAATAAACCCTCTTTTGTTTCTGATAGCCTGTTGATGGCTTCTCAGTTTTTACCCAAGTATTTTATGGTGAGTGAAAGAGAATCCCCAATGTTGATGGGAAGTTTGTGGTGAAAGACAGTATAGCATTTGTACTGTCACATCGGAGTTGCATGGCTTCCCTTTCTTAAAAAAAAAAATCATTGGGCTGATCAAAAGATAAACCGATCAGAGGCTCAAGTCTATATTCATAGCATTGTCAAACTTTGATTTGTCAGAATCATGCCAAGGAAAGCCAGGGTAAAGTTGAAAAAAAAAAAAAAACGGTAAAAAAACAGAATTAACTCATCCACAAACTGTGAATCCAGACACCCTTCTACATCACAAAAACTGCTGTTATGGAGGGAAGAGATTTTTTAAATTATTTTTTAAAAGTAATTACAGAAAAAAACATTTTAAAGTAAACTACAACTAGAGGAGCAACTAAAAATTTAAAACCAGAGCTGCAAACGGTCAGGAAAAGAGTTTGGATTCAGTTTTTCAGTGATGAACATGATTCCCAACGTGCTAATCTCGTCTGCCCGGATTAGCTGTATATGTAAATTTATTGTAGTGCTCCTTTTATGGCAAATAACAACAAATAAAGAGAGAGAATAAGAAGTATGGGGAAAAAATCAGGTTCATATCACAGGGCTTATAAGTCATGTGTTTGATACATGTAACCTACGGGTTGTCTTGAGTCCCTGACCAAGGTTGTAATGAATGCTTGTTTTATTATTGAATCTTTTCTGTACATTAAGCGTCTGGTTATGCATTTGGGAAGGGAGATATAAATAAAGTAAATGTTGAGAGTCATGTGTGCGTGTCAGCAAATGTAGGTATCGCCTGGAGTGTATATGCGCATGCACAGATGCAAGTTTCAGATAACAGACATCTGCATAATGCAGTTTTGGGTAAAATCATACTGAGCATTCTAGGTTTGTCTGGTTACATTTCATTGTTAACTTACGATGTTTCATTGTGACTTACGATGTACAACACAAATATACACACACACAGAGTGATAAAAAAGGACATAGAGGTAATTTCAGTTGGCTTTCTAAAGACATTTCTCCATACTGTTCAAATGTTTCTATAGAATTTCAGAAGTCTATTACTGTCTATACTGCATATCATGATCATTTCATTTGCCTTATTGTTTGTCTGCATCAGGCAACGTGGTGGACAATTCATATGATTCCTCATGCAAGCAAAACCTCAGAATTTGTCTCATGAAAAATGTCTGTGCCATTGAGAAAACGTATTGATAAAACCTGCTCATTCAATACATTTAAGGAACTTCATTTTATTGCTTAGGCTCGACGAACTGAAGCAACCTCACGCAACTCTGCCTCCAGACAGAAGACACACAAACTCACACTTCACACACACACACTATGAGCATTTTTTTTTTCTTGAAATGCCAATTAGCCTAATCTGCATGTCTTTGGACTATAGGAGGAATAAATGCTGATCTGAAGCAATTAAACTCATTTCAGTTCAGTTTTATTTTAACTTCAATTTAATTATGAAATTTTTTTTTATTTCATGAAGCAACTTTACAGAAGTAAAAATTCCAGATTTAAATTTCAATATGAACAATAAAGTATAAATGTATAGTTTTATCGATTTACCCTAATGAGCAAGTGATGGCAAAGAAAACATCTTGAGGAAGAAAGTTTGAGAGAAATCAGAATGTAAAGGAAACCCATCCTCATTTGGGTGATGCCGCAGAATGTGACCTTAAATAAACCCCTACAGCGGTACAGCGGTACCTCTGCATACGAATTTAAGCCATTTCGTGGGCGAGTTCTTAAGGCAAAAATTTGTATTGTAAAATGCATTTTCTCTTAGGAAATAATAGAAATGCAGCTAATCCGTTCTAGCCACCCAAAAATATTATAGATGTTACCAACTTTCAGCACTATTATTATACTTTTGCATATTAAAACAATCAAAACATTAAGAAAAGACAAGTAAATTAAGTAAAATATTAAATAAATAAACATTGACTCTCACTTAACCTTAATTTATGATTCCTCTTGGCACTCGCTGTTTTAAAAACAAAACTGAATGTGTGGCTACCGTTTCTTCTTGCTACTGTCCTTGCTAACATTCTTGGGACCCATGGTGCTATGTCTTCACTAAAAGCTTGCACAAAATGCAGATCTGCTTATACAATATGTAATCTTGCTTCATTTGGCTTTCCACTGAAGCAAACAAGTTTTGAGCAGCTCCCGGATATAAATGCAACTTAGCTGCCGGTCGGTTCAACTCGGTTAGGTCGCCGTATGACAAAAATGCTTTGTATGCGGAGACAAATTTCTTGAAAAAAGAAATTCTTAACCCTTGTGTGGCCTTCGGGTCAAATTGACCCGTTTCTAATGTTTACAAGAATAAAAATGTTACAAGTGTATATTCTTTTCGCCTGAAACTCCATGGCCTTAGCTCATTTTCTGTGATAAACATGTACAAATAAAGAAAAAAAAATTGCATCCTTGCTACTATACCCCACACACTTAGATCCTTCATAAGGTCTTTGGGTCATTTTGACCCGCATGCACAGCGAAGCACAGACATGCACATCAAGACACATCAAAGCACAGAAGAAACTGTTTGATCTCTCTTGAACTTCTGACACATGTCCAGTAGTTTAGAGTGTTGTTTGATAACATTCTACACATCAGACATTTTCTCTGACTATATGCCTCGCACCTGCTAATCACTGGGACGGGACAAAAAGAGATAAATACGTCTGCTTCACAGTAGAGGATTTTGCACTCTCAGTATGGCCAAACGATTTAGCTGTCAGAGGGTTTTAGAGCTCATATTTGAGGAGAGTCAGGAACACAGTGATGCAGAAGAGGAAATTGTCTCAGAATATGATGATGACGTAGAGACAAATTCAGATTCTGAGAGTGAATCTCAAGATGACCAGGAAGATGCACCTCAAAGAGCAGCAGATGGAGGACTACAAAAAGCTACTGGAGCAGCCCAAGACCCTTCTGCTAGTGGAGGACAACAGACATTTTTGTCAAAAAATGGACAGATTGAATGGTGTTTGTCCCCGGTAGGAGAGTCCCCTCGCTCAGCTGCAAACATAATTCGAATGGTACCAGGACCCACACGATTTGCAGTCGCACATGTTCAAGATATAAAGTCATCTTTTGAGCTGCTGATTCCTCACTCTATTCAAAAAATTGTTCTGGACATAACCAATCTTGAGGGAAGACGTGTTTATGGTGAACAATGGAAAGAGATGGATTTCATGCATCTGCATGCCTACATTGGCATCCTCATCCTTACTGGTGTCTACAGGTCAAGAGGCAAGTCCACTGAAAGTTTATGGGATGCTGAAACAGGGAGAGCAATTTTTAGAGCCACCATGTCTCTGAAGAACTTCAAGGTATTTTCACAAATCATCAGATTTGACAACCGGGAATCAAGACCTGTTAGACAGCGGGGTGACAAGCTGGCAGCAATCCGCACTGTGCGGGACCAGTGGGTGGACCAGCTTCCCCGCCTTTACAACCCTGGGCCCAATGTAACTGTAGATGAACGGCTTGTGGGGTTTAGGGGCCCCTGCCCTTTCAGGCAGTATATGCCTTCAAAACCAGCAAGATATGGTGTCAAAATCTGGACTGCCTGTGATGCTGTTTCTTCATATGCATGGAACATGC
>JAAGKR010001025.1:117884-147261 GCA_011419295.1 Clarias macrocephalus | reverse complement strand
ATGTTCTCTATTGTACATTTGGCACTAGAATTTGCCATTGGTCCAGCAATTGGCAAAATTGTTCCTAGATAAAAACTTGATGTACAAGGTCCTGTGTTCCTTTTGAGCAAGAAGTCAGTGTTATAAAATTATTTACATTGTGCTCTCCCTTAAAATGACCAAGTCCACAGCTTTCGGGAAACTCTTCAGAAGAGACACTGCCGTTTGGTGTTCGATGTGTAAAAAACTATGTCCGTTGGCCTGCAATGCAAGAATGAAGCAGAGGATGAATAGAGGGCAGTGAGGGAAGTGAGCTGGGGCGGGAAGAGGCGGAGCGGCACAGGAATGCTGGGAACAGGCCTAGCTCAGAGAGGATAAAGAGACACACACTGTCAGGAAAAGAGAGGAGAAGAAACAAACAAAAAAAAGCAACCAGAGAGATGCAGACAAGTAGAAGAAGAAGGTCATGCTGTAAAGGAGAGAATGTGGAAAGAAGCTGGTCTTTGGAGAGATCTGTTCCTCAGCTAACTGTGGATCTGTGGAAAAAGAGAGCGCAGAGGGACCTGCGTCCTGCAGGCTAACGATGAGGCCGTGAGATGCTCCTAATGCATTTAGGACGCACAATTATATACTGTATACTGTAGTGACATGGATAATCAAAGACAGACCAATAACCGCTGGAGCCTTTCACTCCTAGACAGTTATTTTTGGTAGACAAAAACAGGCTTGCTGATGTTGCCTTTTTACGACTGACATATGACAGAGGTTGAATGGAACATTGAAAACTGATGGCGATCTGAAATAGTCACTGACTACATCTGTGTATGTTGGGAGTCAATATTTTAGGCTTTTATTCTCTGATAACTCTGGTAGCAGAGTTATTCTCTAGTACCGTCTTTATCTCTCCCTTTAAATAACTTTTATTTACAAACCTTTAATAGTGTGACCGCAGTGGGACAAATAGGCCATTCAGTAAAATTAACAAATATGGAAATTCTGCGTGTATTATTGTGGATTTTGGACTGAAACAAAAGACCAGATTCAATCTGTGTTTAGAAGAGTTAGAAAGATTTAAAGGAAAAGTTAGGAAGAGGAGTCGTATGACTTAAAGACATTTCAAGTTCTGCAATTCACTGTTTCAAATGCTCATGCCATCAAACAATAGAAAATGAAAAAAAGAGCTGTCCAATAGAACCAAATTCCCAGTAAGAGACACGCTGCAGCTTCGAACGACAGAGCAATCAAATGCCATCCTTTAAGAACCGACAGGCCAGTAACATCAACATTTGACACACACCATAACAGAAGACCATGCTCACTTCGCACACCACACACCACACACACGCAGACACACACCGGACACAAAATGGCACATGCGAAGCCTTCCGCTTTGGTGCTGTCACACTCTCACTGGACAATGTGTGGTGATGAAGGAGAGTGTTACCTTCAGAATTTTGTCCCCTGGTTGAAGAACATTGGAGGCGGGTCCGTCAGGCTGTACCCTAGTAACAAAGATACCCTATAAGTCAAAATGATATGAGGTTAGGAATCACACTGTGGGGATGGTTTAGAATCTTTGCCTTTTAATCTGGATTGATTTGTTCTGTGGCAGAATTCACAGCTGATATGATATGAGCTTATATTCTTATTAATAGTATCTTAGTATTAATATTCTTGGAAAAGCTGGAAAACATGTACATATTTGTCTATTGCTGAATAGCTGTTGTGTGTACATGTCAAGGCAAAGATTATAAAGCATTCGGTTATGTACCAGATGTGTGACCTAACAGTATGCATCCTGCTAGACAACATGCTGCGAGTTGACCAACGTTTACGTCACGTCATTGATTCGGGTGACGCAAGGATCCGGCTTCACAGATTCCTCGAGCTCTCGGTACAGCAAAGACGATTAACTTAGAACTGAAGTTTTACAGGTTGTGAAAGTAAATCATCAGGTCCATTAACCTTCACATCAACATCACAATATCTCCACGACACACACAGATTAAGCGAGATACAAAGTCACAAAGGTGTCGCAAATTACGTGGCAAATTGGTGGTTATTCAGTTTTATATAATTAACATGAAACATTACTGGCAGGATACTACGCAGTGAAGAGGTTAACACGTAACACAGGCTTCTGATGTGCAACATGTGCATTGCAGTAGCGCATGTTTCCATGGAAACCCTACAGCAAGCTCTTGTCTCCGTTACTAAAGGATAGTCTTTATGTTTATTCTGTTAGCGCTGGATTTAATGTACAAACAGTGTATGGAGAAACGATTTCCATTCATTAAATTGTGCTCGCTCTCTCTCTCTCTCTCTCTCTCTCTCTCTCTCAGTCTAGCTGAGGGAAAGAAGGTCTTACCATGTCTGAGGGTTTGAAGGGGTTCCCCTGCCCACTGATTCCCCCTGAGATGCTGAAACCGAGGCCAGGGTTTTTCTCAATCCGAACACAGAACTACAAACAAGAAGAGCAAGCCAGCATGATCATTTCTGTCTATCATAAATGCAACTGAATAGAAATCAACTGTACACAAAGAAATTTACAGTCAACCTAATGTATAAGTTGTATAAGTATGTATAAGTAAAGTCTCTTGGTGCCTTTTTTTAAAACTCTAATTAACCCTATTAAACCCTATAATAAAGTGGATGAGGTCCACTGTCGAGATAACATTGTTTCTGAATGTTCGATAAAATGATGCTGAGATAACTGAAGTCTGGGCTTTTACTGCAAACGGTGGATTCCATTATTCACCCCTTCTGCAGCTTACGTGACACCCGAGGTCACATCATTCATCCCCTCAAATACAACAACTTTGAACTAGTCCGTTATAATGAGACGACTGGCTTAGCACCTGTTCTGGAAAGCCGTCCATGCTTTTCTGGCCTTTAGTCTGGATGAAGCAGCGGGCACTCTGTGGTCGGGGGCTGGTGCTCGTCACGGCCATGGCCAGAGGTGACTGGTACTGCTGGATGGACACCTTGTTTATGGCTCCCTCGTACTGCTGCGGTCCTCTGTGTGGTGCGGTGGCCACACTTCCCATCATGCCCTGCTGTTGGTGAGAATGATGGACCACAGCCTGTGAAAGATTTTTTTGTAGTAAGCTGTATATACTGGATATGCATTACATCAGATTCATCGCGGCTTACAGCTCATGAAAATCAAACATCTATTATCTAGTATCTATTTTTCCTAAGATCAGCCTAAAAAAGGATTTACTATACAAAAATTCTGAAAAATCATGGCATGGAATCAATCAGCATGTGGCACTGCTGAGAAGTCATTAAAAACCAGGTTGCTTTAATATCAGCGTTCTGTATTGTTGAGTCGGGTTTTTCTCTTCTTCATCTTGACAATACCTCATAGATTCTCTATGAAGTTCAGGTCAGGCCAGTTGGCTAGCCAACCAAGCCCAGTAATATCGTGGTCATCGAATTTCAGCACTGTGGGCTGCTTTTAAGTCGTCCTGGAAAAGATACTTTGGTATCTCCATACAACTTGTCAGTAGAAGGAAGCAAGAAGTTTTCTAAAAACACCTGGTAAGCAGTTGAATGACTTTGGATGTGATAAAACATAGTGGACCAACATCAACAGATGACATAGCAGCCCAAATCATGTCCATTTCTGGAAACTTCACACTGGACTTCAAGCATCTTGGATTCTATGCATCTCTAATTTTTTTTCCAGACTTTGGGACCTTGATTTGCAACTAAAATGCACAATTTACTTTCATGTTTGCACTCAGAACCATTGAGCCATGCACCAGTTCTTTTTCTTCTTAACCCAGGTAAAGTGCTTCCGGATGTTCATCTCTTGTTCAGGAGTGGCTTGATACTAGGAATGCAACAGATATAGCCTATCCCCTGACGATGTCTGTGTGTGGTGGCTCTTGATGCACTGACTCCAGCCTCACTATACTCCTTATGATGCTCTTCCAAGCTTTTGAAGGGTTTGGTTGCTTTGCTTCTTAAGGCTGCAGTCATCCCTGTTGCTTGTGTACCTTTTCCTACCACACTTTTCACTTCCAGTCAACTTTCTATGAACATGATACAGCCTATTTACATTAATTATAATATATATAATTTCACTATACATATAGGTTAAAATCCTTTTTTTCCCTTTATCATTCTGTGCACAGACGCTGCCCATCCAACCTGGCTGATTCTGCCAAAACGAATGGAAGAAAAAGAAAGGCATGCCAAGCTTGTTGCATCATTTACGAGCAGAATTGGGTCTGTCATTGCCCTCAAAGGTGCTTTAACAGTACTAAGTACTATATGATGGGTCTAAATACTTATGTAAATGGCATATTTCAGTCTTCATGATGATGACACAACCTCCCGGCTAAAGGCTCCAGGAATTGCAAATGGCTGAAGGAGAAGCATCCGAAGATGTATGTTATTATTGAAAAATGAACAAACCACTCGAAACTCCTTCTTTTTTAGTTTGTCATCGTGGAGTAATGTGTACAGACTGATGAGGGGGAATCTATTTTAAATTGAGGATTTCCAAATTTCCAAAATCTGAAAGGGTCTAAAAACGTTCTGTCAGCACTGAATATACAATATGAAATAGTGTGACATTATATAGCACCCATAATTTTTTACTGGTGATTGATGAACCTCAGGTTTATATTGATTTAGGAGAAAACAAATACTGAGCTACCATAAACCTTAGGGAGGCTTGAAACTAGCTCATCTTATTGCACCGTCTTCTATTTTTGTCACTCTGCAGCACTGTTTACTCAATGCGATCTAAAAAAACTTCAGGCACTAAAGATACAAGCGTGGTGTGAACACACTGTATGGTCCGGCATATACACATGGCACAAAACAATGTGCATTGTACTTCATTAGATTTTAGTAATGTACTGTAGTGCTGAAAAACTCAGTAGCTTTGAGTGACAGCCTATGAACATATACTGACTAGTTGCTAAGGAGACTGAGGAAGAATGCAGCACAGCGAGAATGAATGACTCAAGAGAAGCAATTAACCCTGACATTTCAAAACATTAACACAGCAATCATGACTAGATTGAGATGCAATTCTGAGATTGAACAGCTTTACTAGAGCAACAAGCACTAAATAATCAGAGATTATTAGTTAGAAGATGTATTGTGAGGGAAAATATAATGACAATAAAACACACTGAGTGTCATCGGGATTCATAATGAGAAACAGCAGGAGTACTTTATTTTTAGTAAGGGACATATTTTATTTGCCTGTTTTCTTCCTATTGATGGGTTCAACCATGCATCAACTGATTTAAAGTCGATTCTTTACTCTTTTGCCATCCAAGCCAAGGATGAATGTACAGTAGAATAACACTTTATCCAACATTATCCAAAAAATACAGTTGTCTTTAAAAATATCTTAATCCACATATTTTCTCTCATGATCAAAGAGCAACCTCAGGTTCTGAAAAATAAGCCGCGTTCTGATGAAACCTCGTAACTCAATTTTTCGCCAAAATCTTTTTTTTCGTGTATATTAATTATTTTTTGTGCAACATGTAACTTACTCTGTGTACTCTCATATATATATATATATATATATATATATATATATATGCTGTATTTGTCTTGGATACATTTGTACAATTTCTTTATTTTTTTAAATTTACATTTCAAGTGCATTTTTTTCCCGCTCTCCTGAAAAAGTTGAAAAATTGAGTTACGAGGTTTCATGAGAACACAGACGATGTGCCAAAACATGCAGTTCCTCAAATGACCACTAGGTGTGAGCTCCGAAAATGAACCAATCTTCACAAGTTAAAATGTCCAACTTCATAACAGAAAAAAAAGGTTTTGGTCTCCATAGTTAATTTCCATTCATGATAACTGTACAGGGTGTGAATTTCAATTAAAATCACACTGAGCCATCAAATTATGCATAATTAGGTTTATGGTCAATTTGAGTGATAGCTACAGTACATTGCAGTTTGTCAAACCGTTAGCTGTCTGCTATGCATCACCTTAGCTAACCAGCTAACCACAAGAAATGTACACAGTCAAAAGATTGCTCAAAAGTCAAAAGTTTGGACTAATTCCATGGTCTTTCATAATATTTCTTTCTTTCTACATTGTAAAACAATATTCTATTATACAATAATCTCCTTTGAACAGTTGATATTGAGATGTTTCTTCTACATTTGCTCTGTAAACCCTTCATACCGGCTCAAATCTGAGGTGCTGTTAATTGGTGATTAATATTGATCTGATAAGGTGATTAACGGTTGAGCTTCAAAACTCTTCAGAAAACCTATGGATGACATCATGGAGGGTTTGTCCAGTTCTTGCTCATGATATCCTACTATAGCAGAATACTCACAGTCTGTCTACAATTTGATTATATTCCAGCTTGCATCATGTCAGTGCGAGGTAATTAAAGTTTTTTAGCTGGCATAGAGTAAAATGTGGGCTGCTCCAGGAGTCCCTAAGGACTAGAGTGAGTATATCTGCTATGGCACTACTGTAATATATGATGCTAGAAACATACCACATTTGAGGGGGAAAAAAAAACTGACCTGTTGACATTTCATATTATTAAGTGAAAAAGCAATGTAGCAAGTACCTTTTTGATGATGGTGTTGTCAGGAGGTACATCTCTTCGTCCTAGTGAGTAGGGGGCCCACTGTGTGGTGGGAGAGACCACCTCTTGACCATTATCTAAAATATTGCTCTGTTGCGATGGAGTCTGTGAAGAGATTATTGAGTAAATCTATGCACTTACGGTACAAGACTAGACCCTTATGGCAAATAACAACTTCATGTGGTTTTTCTCTGGATCTGTTTTATATGATTTACATGTGCATGTCGTCATTTTTTTATTTGATACTACTGTACTGATTCATATGGCCCTCAGATGTAGCAGGCTATACCATAGATTAAATATGGCTGTGCATGTGTGAGCATTTAAATGAAAATTGATTAAATTGTAAGATGATGTATCCGAAGAGGGTGTTTACAGTTTGTTGTGTAATACCGCTCGCGAATCATATTCACAGTTCATCTGCACTGCATAACTGTATGTGTGAACATAGTGGAGTTGTGTAAAGCATGATTGCGCTAACTGCACACTGCTGCTACAGTTAAACACTGCTAGTAGCCATTTATGTGATTCAGTGAAATAAGGCTTGTATAAGGGACTAGGAGCTGCTTTTTACTGCTAAAACACTTTGTGAATTACTCTCATATTACTAGCATTTATAAAACATATGAGCCAGTTACATATGGCCTAACTGAACTTTTCTCAGGTTATCATATGCCAGTGTTTCTGTAGGCCCTCAGAGAGACAGAGGCAACAGAAGGTCCACAAAGCAAACACAGACACTGCACACATGCAACACAGACACCTGAAAATACAGTATTCACACAACACTGAGACAGTACCTAGACTGAAAACGCTCACACATGAAGTGTTAGATTCGTGTTAAACAGTGAAATATGAGGAATGATTCCAATTGGAATTATTTCCAATTATACCACAGCACTGTTGAATTTGATTGGTCAGAAAGTGCAGATTAATTTAGTGATATCACACTCGAGGTTGTACTGTTGTACTGAATATAAACAAAGCCCTGAGTGTGATATTGCTTTTATACAACAGTTCCATAAACACCATTACGGTATCAATAGGTTATGATTTGTCTGTTTATTTGACCAGTTATCTGCTAACACCTATCCTTCCTAACTAACTAACCGCGACCGGCAGAGCTGGCAACTGTGTAATTAACAGGTGGGAAAGTAGGTTTAAATTTTTACTGGGACAAGGTCGTTTCTCTTTATATTTCCACATATTCCTCTTTAGAAATCAGCTCCGTTCAGCATGCCAACGGCACTGCCACCGGACCCGCACGTGTACACTTTAACTTCTTTCCTCCCCCTTTTCCCTAACTTTTCTAAACAAAATTACCTTTTTTCCCCCCTAAAACCTCGCCTCATGTCCGTGTGTCTGTGGTGCCACCCGTGAAGAAAGATCAAACCCATTACAGGGGTTAAAACCGAAATACAGTAAGCCCCCGAACTTATGAACAAGTTCCATTCTGGGAGCACGTTCGTAAGTCGGATCCGTTAGTACTGTAAGTCTGACCGAGTGAGTCTTACACCCCTATCTCGCCTACACAGAGAGAACACGGTTTCGTGCGGTGGCCGTGAGTGTGGGTTAGCACGATTCACAGAGTTTTTGCAGTTTTGGTGTAGTGATTAAATGAATTAATTAATCTCACGGACCCTGCAGAACCTCGCGGAACGTTGGGCAGTCACTCGCAGTAAGTCACCTCATTTAAAGGTAGCCTCTGGAAGATGGTGTTCACTGATTACAGTAAAAAATTAGGATTACAGTATTCAGCTTTACAGGACAGCCATTTTCCATCATCGTGTTGATTCATTGAAACCGGTGAGTCAGACTAATTTCTCCCAGTCCCCAACACGCACACGCATACAATATACCGGAATTTGGTCATCTTATACATTCACAGTGAACATATGGTATATAATTGTTAATATTGATATCTATTTTTTGTACAATACACATGAGCTATTTCTGCAATTTGTTCGCATCTACAAATGTTTTCTAGATTTGCAGTCCGTTCGTATCTGCGGAAATTTGTAACTCAAATGTTCGTTATTCGGGGACTTACTGTGTTTCGGTTTTAACCCTGTGACCACTAAGCTAACAGAGCTGAATTTTAAAGAGGAATAAATGGAAATATAAAGCGAAACGACCTAGTCTTTTTAAACCTACAGTACTTGCCCCCCTGTTAATAACAATATATAAGATGTACTATCACTCAAGTAGAGTCCTTGATCAGGAGTTTGAGAGGGATTTGGGATTCAGCCTTGTATTAGAAGCTAGTTAGCTTTGTAGCTTTTGTAGGTGTAAATAAAGCAAAATGGAGGCAATTCAGAACGAATTAAAAGCAACTAATACGTAAGTAAACAATATTCTGTTTAAGATGACATAATGTTATTAGCTTCCGTGCCTGGTGTTGAATGTGGGTTTTGGCAAGCAGCTGCTCTCTCCTCTCTCTATATATATATCTATCCAGATTATTCAATCGGAAATAACTTGTATAATTTTCTACAGTAGGACTGACAGTAGTGTCGGCTGCACAGGTTTATATTAGTGCACTTGTTCTAATTAGTGCACTTGCTCTTGTTTCTATGGTAACGACTAATTTAGCAACAACTAATTCACAGCAACTTGTAGGTCAAAACATGCTGTTACCTGACAAAGACACCTCCAGTGACTGATATGATGAAGGTTTTTGTAGGAAGACAGTTTTTAATATTTGTGAAAGGAGTCTCTGGTGTCCACACTATGTTTTCTGACACAGGAAAGCCTTCAGGACTTACGTTGTAGTTCATTAGTAACCTGACAAGCTGCATTTCTTCATCTTAATAACGAACAGAGGCGGGAAGGTGCTGAGATTAAGACTGTTTATAGCTGTTGTAAGTGTTTCATGAACATTGCTCAATATAGAATTCCTGTATTGATGGATTAAATAAACACAAATGTGTCATTCCTTAATAAATGCACATTTGTAATCATTGTCAAACTGCTGTGGTATAAGAGGAATAAAACACATAGGGATGTGCTGTTACTGGAAAACAATCAATTCCATTATTAATTATTTCCCTATAACAGCACAGGCTGTCACGGTTTATTTACCTTTTTTTCATTTTGATTTAAATAAAAAGAATTCGGCTAGAAGATCTCGAACCTGTCTTTTAGAGCAGAAGCTGTTTTTAACAGATATTCTAAATATGTTTATGAAACATCTGGCCTCGTGCTCCGCTAAAATCGGAGCTGATGGTACTTTTTATATACTCACATTTGGTAGAGGTAGCCACTGAGTTGTTTGGTTTTCATGCTTTGAGTTATTGTAAAAGTTTATTGTCATGCTTCTGCTGGCATGCGGTGCAGCATAGCCTCCAGAGTACAGCATGCCGAAGTTTACTGTGTTGTGCTTAAGGACAGCGCTCTGATTGGAGGGAAACAACCACATGACATGAATGAATGGGTGTGCCACATAGAAAGTCAAAGGCTGCTGCTGGGGTGGAGGGAGGGTTACACTCGACTGCACCACACACACTGCGTAGCTGCAACAGAGTTCAGAAGCTTGACCGACAGAAAACGGTACAGAACATCATTACTGCCGACACAGCAAACACAAACAAACATTTATATAAAACTAACAATACCAACAGTGTTTGAATAAGATTGGTGGACGGCATTTTCCACAGAAACATAGCATCCGCGGTTAACCTTTATGTCGCCACGCCATTTAAAGTTGCGAGTATTAACTATTCTTCTCTAGGAATTAATGCAATATGTTTTGGTTGGCGGCACGTCAGTGGTTTGTTAGTTCTTTTCCACTGGGCAGTTAAACATGGCTTGGCAAATTGACCATGATCTAGCATATTGCATTACTGCTAATTCAAGCGAAGAGTTTTTAAAAGTAGTGACTGCCA
Source organism: Clarias macrocephalus (assembly GCA_011419295.1). Lineage (NCBI taxonomy): Eukaryota > Metazoa > Chordata > Actinopteri > Siluriformes > Clariidae > Clarias > Clarias macrocephalus. The sequence continues at coordinate 136,803 of JAAGKR010001025.1, read as the reverse complement.
CACTCGTGACTACAGAAGATAACACATGCTTTAACACCATCTTTAAGTTAAGCCAAATCCCAAATGGCTTTGTATTCTTGGATTCTTGGATTCGATCCCGAAATAGAATATATTACAATGGTGCTGTACACTCCATTAACACTTATTGAGATACAGAAGCGAAACATGTGTTACTCATTACGTTGTATATTTGTTCTCTTAGAACATTGTCTAATGATGGTAAAGCATTTATTTTAAATGTGCCTCACTACAACACCAAACGTGCTTTGTGTGTAAGACTGGTTTCATTTTAATATGTTATTCTTTTTTACTCTTTTTAATACATTTAATATCTTTGATATTTTTAATACCTCACTAGCATACTAGTGCTAATCCTACTGTAGTACTCAGCCTCATTTCAGACAAAAAAAAAAAACAAGAGGTGCATTTCACCATGTTACAAATAATTCTGGATAGTGATTTGTCTCCAAGCCATGCCGGTGGAAAAGATCAACCTCTAGTGAACATTACAACCACTGACAAAACATCTTGCACAGACAAAAATCATTAGATTGAATGGGTCACTTACTTTGCCATTGAATTCAGACTCTGGTTTTAAAGGTAGACCAGAATCCATGTGATTTTCCAAGGCCAAGTTATAATAAGCATATGTGCCAGAGATGTACATAAAAAGACATGGACATGTTAATACTAAGATTTACTTACCCGGTCTAGCCGTTTTGCCTCTATGTGCCTCAGGAGCTGTTGTCTCCAGTCCACTGGCATTTTGGAGGTCATGTCCTCTGGTTTCTGTGGAACAGGCCTCATTTTCATGTCAGCGTCAGGGTTCTTCTCAGTGCATATACTCATACTATAATCTGAAGGCAATTTCTCTAGCAGGGCAGCCATGGTGGGACGTGCAGACACTGGCCGAGCTTGCGATGCCCCGTAAGTCTCTGTACTGTAGCTCCGTGCGGACAGCGGGCGACGCTGTGTCAGACTCTTTGTGGGGTATCCCATAATAGGCTTTTTAGGTTCTTGATAAGATGAGTATTCCTCTTCATACCTACCATTCCTCTTGTGGAACTGGGAATCAGCCATGGTGGCCAAGCTATTCTGTGCATCCATCATGGCTTTAAGCTGTTGGGGTCTGTTGTAATGCTCTGCCATTTGGTGCTCCTGGGCTTCTGCTACTCTGCGGAACAGTGCCATCTCTGTAGAACTTACCAGGGAATCTGCCCGCCTCAGGAAACCTGGACGGGACCGTTGAGGCTGGGAAGGAAACTGTTGAGGAATTCCATCATCATTGACAGGTGGATGGGGAAAGGCGAACATTTCCTCCATTGGTTGATAGCCCCGGTAACCTCGAGGGCTAATAAGCTCCTTTGGCAGTGTCTTGCCTGGCTGATTCACATATTCAGGGGTATTGGGGAATGGTGGAGGGATCCTCCGTTCTGCTTTCATCACATCCATGGCTCCTTGAGGGTTAAAACTTTGGTCAAATTGATAAACCTTTTTTGGGATAGCAGGTTTCTGCTGATGAGAAGATTTATTTGTGCCGAAGCTGTCGAGATCCTCATCCAGCATGGGAGCAGACTGGCTCCTGGACATGCTCTGTTCCAGAGGTCCTGGGAGATCAGCTCTGTCCACACTACCCTGATTCTCTATGCTAGCGCTGTAGTTGTCCAAGGGAATACTGTACACTTTGTATGATCCGATATCAATTTCATCTATACTCTGAGACTTTTTGAATTTCGACTTCACCTCCCTTATCATTGGTGAAAGTCTTTCAGAGCTCTTGCTTATTACCATGGTGTTGCCCTTATTTGGTTCATTACGACCCTGAACGTGTGCAAAGACATTAGGCTGACCTTGCCCTGTCCCTGAGTCTCTGGAGTCCAGGAAACCCCAGGCTCCTGAAGAGGGGAAAGTGCCAGGTAGGTCACCCATCTCCTGCTCAAAGTCTTTGCGGTCTGGGTTGGGGCTGTTTGCTGGGGTTATTTCCAGTTTGGAGGGGAACGCTGTACGGTCCTCAAATGGGCTTGGAGTCCGCGTCCAATTTTGCCAGGGGTTTGGGGGAGGGGGAGGAGGCACTTCAGCATCAGGAGCTGTACGGAAAGAGTGTGGTGTCTGCTCCAGCTCTAACGGGACCCCCATGATGCGCTCCTGTCTCATGAGAGGCCGTCGCCCATGCGCTACTGAGGCACTACGAGGCTTTGTGCCTAGCATGGGGTTCCCACTACTGCTGCTTGGAGTGTCAACTGGCGTCTCCTCTGATACGAACCCTGTATTGTCATAGTGGGGGGCATCATTCCAGCTGTCGAAGGTGTCACTGAGTGGTCGTCTCTCACCCCGCTGCTGCAGGGTACTGGAGGGGGGTGTCTCTCTGTGGCTGAGCAGAGGCTTTGTCTCTATGGGTTTTGGGAAAGACTGAGCAAGTCTGAATAGAAAAACAAAAACAAAAAGAAAACAGAGAAATCAGATTTTATAAAGGGCATCAAAACAAGAACATTAAGAGTAGCTATTAGAGAGAGATAACTAATTTCTAATAAAATCACTTCATGTAACACATCACTGAAATGCTGGTTTTCTCTCAAATGTATGTAGCATTATGACATCTGTGTCCATTTTATGTGTAAACCATATTTACCACACATTCTAGTGTCAAAATTCACATTGTAATTATACAACTATATGCATTTTTATATTAAAGAACAAAAAATCTCTTTCTAGATGGCTGGCATAAACAAGAATGACATTATACGTGTTTATTCCCGTTCCTATTTAAAGCAATATTACAAAAGGAATGCCTTAAAAATCTTATTTACATTAGGTTTTTATAAGAACTGACAAGACACTTTTATTGTACTGTAAGTCCTGACCTGGCATTTAGGGTTCCTTTGCTTAAACAATAAAGAACTTATTTTCAAACACACTGTTCTCTATTGATCTTTAGTTCTCTTGAGATTGTCCTCCCAGTGACATTTACTTTCAAGATCATCCAAATATTTTTTAGTTTGATGTAATATGCAGATAATCTGATGATGGTTCATTCCCCCCCCCCAAAATAGAGATTGATTGTAATATCTGTTAGATTTATCTATTCATCCACATACTGTAGGATTGGCTTTATCTAATTATAGGCATGTACAGTACCAGTCAAAAGTGTGGAAGCATTAGGTAATTATAACAACAACAACAACTGCAATAAGTTATTTATTGTTATCTGTCGCAAGACCGGTATTGTCAAGTGCATTCGGAAAAAAAAAACATCAAGCACCATGATGAAATTGGCTCTTATAAAGACCAGGAAAGCAAGACCAAAACGTCCCTCTGCTGCAGAGGAGAAATTCACAAACAGCACCATAGATTAGAGGCGTTATGAAGCCATTACAGAGCATAAACAGCAGACACATCTCAATAAAATGTTCAAAGGAGATTTTTGCATATTTTGGATGCCTTCAGCGTTGTTTTACAATGTAGAAAGAAATTTCAATCAGGAAAGGCCATGAAATTAGCGGGCACTTGTTATATACACTACCAGTCCACCTTTTCGACTGGTAGTGTATATAACAAGGCGTAGGGCCTTAAGGATTCTTGTTAAAATGAAAGATGACCTGAAAGCGAGACGAATTTGTTATCTTGGCATGTTAGCAGGCCACCACTATTCCATGAGCTGTCATATCACTGAACCGCACAGGTGTGCTCTCAGCTAAGAAACGCCCGGAGGCAAGCAATTTCTTGGTCATTACCAACCTGTTAGTCCAGTGGGTCTGTGCTGGACCCTCTTTGGCAGCATTCTGCATGGAGCTGACATTGCCAGGAGGGTTGGAGGACCCAGAAGAGCCCTGCGAGGGGGAGTAATCTGAGTAGGTGGCTGATGAGCCACTGTTGTTCAAGCAGTGCATTTTGTCTGGGTCTGAGTCATCGATGGATTCTGAATGGGAGGAAATTCATATCAGTACTGTATACTTCATGCTCATAACAGCACTCTCTTTCTGTGCTGGATTTAATGCATGTGCTCTAGGTGCATGAGGAGGTTATAAAGTGGAACACTGGTCCCTGTCTCTAAATAGAATGGCAACAATAATAATAATAATCCTATTGCCATAGCAAACCTTACCAGAGTTCGCATAGAATTTAATTATATTATAACATTCTCATCAACTTAACACAATTCACAGGTATGGCAGAAATTGTCTAATATTTCGATATACAGAAATCTAAAAACATAATGTTATCTAATGTGTTAAGAATGATGGAGGACGGGGCAGCGAAATATAAATACAATACAAGTGTCTAGATGTTTCGATCCTCTTCAGCATACCTTTTTTATCTTTTCCCAGCAATACAACCTTTGGCTTGTACATAGGGGGTTCCACCAGAGTCGGCCTCATGTCAGAAATCCGGATGTCATTAGGTGAACCTCCCATGGAATCCTGGGAAAATAAATGTCAGACTGTTTCTCACATGCGCAGTTTCTAACCGAGGCACTGTTTTATATATGGTACCATAGGAATAAATGACATTCTTCATTTTTTTAAAAACTATTTTACTTTTTTTTTCTTGCTATATCTGCATCTGTGTATTAATGATATGTTTATACCACATTACTGTCAAACTGTCAAATTGAAGGTGTTGATTAATATTCTATTACAGCAGCTCTGACGGTGTTTTCAACTGTGCGTTTGATTCATTCTAATACGCTGGCGATAGTAACAACCAATTCATAGGGACTTGAATGGAAGAAATGCTATATGATCTTATAATGTTGATATTATAAAGCTTTCTTTAAGTAATCAATCACTGGTTTCTCAGTGACCAAATTTTTCTTTGACTTAGGTACAGTATGTAATAACAGGAACTAACTTAGTGTAACTTAACGATGTTAAATAACCTGCATCTAACAGTGTGGGGAAAAAGCATGACATCGGTCAATAATAAATTCAAACTTGTTGTGAATGCTACCAAATCACTATACCAAAACAGGAATAAAACACTTTGGGACATGCTTTTATAGGAAAATAATCAACTTTGGGAGGTACTGCAATACACCAACCTGCCATAGATTAGTTTCAAAACAGCAGCATTCACTATTGTGTCTTATTCCTTACATAACAAATGTAATAGATGCTCTGTTCTCATGGATGTTTTGTCCTATTTATATGACAGAAACGATGCTCTAAATATAGCCTCATAAACAGCTGCTTAAGGGATTGTAGCATTAGAATTTTTTCTTTTGTGTTTTTACTGTAAATCAGTTCGGCATGTTTATTATATTTGTGGGAGCGGTAGAAAAATGTTTATAGTATATACAGTAAATAGAGGAATCACATAATAATACTCTGGACAACACATTTTCATCTGTTTATTCGATAATACCAGTATATTGTGTTTAAATATTTATGTTTACTGAAATGGCATTCATTTTTCAAATGTCATAATAAACATCTGCAACAAGACTTTACATAATAAACCTATGAAGCATCAGTTCACAGTCAAAAGAATCAACTGAATGCTGGTTAGTTCCTCACTCATCTTAAAGAAGATAAACAGCAGTGGAAAGACCATGAAGGCACTAAAGCCAGCAGATGTCAGGACGACAGACATCATTTTATGAATTTATATGTTAAAGCAGACTTAACCAGCAGATTGATCTGTATTAAAGATGAGTATAAATACATCACAGGGTATAAAAGCTCAGACACAATGAAGTGATAAAAACGATTTCCCAAAGGCTTTCATTAACTGCAGCCTAACAAAGATGTAAATCTCACGGCAAAACATTTATTAAAGGCAATTTATTATTCATTCTAAAGATTCAGTGATTCACAGTCTTCTGTCAAAGTCACGTTCCTGCTTCTGAAACACGCCAATCAGCCGCATGAATTTATTCTGATTAAACAAGATATGACTGAGCTTGAACAGTTTTTACATATTTAATGCATAAACTGCTTTACTTGACATCTTTGTCTCGGGTATGAGGTTGAACTACAGTAATGCCGGAGCTGACTTGGCGTGTACGATTGAGCTCACATTTTTCTCTACTTTCTGTACACTGGATGCACAGCGCAAACAGTACGGAGGAGAGCAGAGCAGACGACATCTGATCACCATCTGATCACCTCCTAACTTTCTAAACATATCTCTGTTCTCTCATCTCGTTTCAGACCATCGCTTCTCATTTCTCTTCCGCATTCTCAGCCTCAGGTCATCCTGCCGCAGCATTCCATACAATACTTTTAAAACCTTGTAAGCCTGATTTATGCTTCCTTCTGAACGGCTCTTGGGCTTTCAGCAAGTTGGAAAGAGGCAATATGAAAACGTCAGTCCAAATCAAATCTAAACTAGCCAGTAAAGACATGTGAGGTGTGGCGGGAATAAGTGCGAGCTCAGGACTTGTCTCATGCCTTCTTTTCAAACACAGATTTATCTCATCATGCAAGAGTGCTGAATAAATTTATTAGAGCAGTTAAGCGCCATTAAAGGTTTTAACTTGTTCAAGACTGTGTGTGTGTAAAAACCTTATAACAACAGAATAAAAGCGCACAAGTTGATTTATTAACAAGCCGGATTGCACACTTCAAATGAATTGCACACTTCAAATTGCGTGTTTGCCTTAACAAATGTGCAAGCTGTTGTATTTATAATTTCATGTGTAAAATACAAGATGGTGTGCATGCTAATTGAAAAATTTGGCACTTGCTTGAAATTCACTCCGGGAATAATGTGTGTGCAAATAACATGGGGCATTCAAGTCCAACTGCGACTTATGACAAGATTTTATGTGAATAAAGGCGTATAATTTATGGACATTTACCCAAGCACAGTACAGACACGTGACTCTTTGCTGCAGTAAAACATTTGAAGGGTGCAAAACTTTTTTAAAAAGTCCATACGTCTGTGAATGACAAACCTGGCCGAGGTGGCCCGGAGCCCACGAACATTCAGCGAGTGGAACATTCAGCCTTATCCTTAAAAAATCAAGGGGCAACTTGTGGAAGAGGTGCATCGGTCTCTGGGAACATTCACAAACACCGCTTGCAGATTACAGGAACTTGGCTACTGCCACATCCTCCGTGCAGTCCTGACCTCTCTCCAAGCCACTTCCACATGATTTGGGCATTAAAGAAATTCCTCTTAATAAAGAAAGCCGTGAAGCCGGCAGGAGCCAACGATCGGGCGTACTAAGAAAAACATGCTACCTTGACGGTATCCATGCACTAGTGAAACGCTGCGGTAATTGTATCAGTGTAGCAGAAGATTATACTGTATAGAGAAATAAAGTTTATTTTGTTACTCTCATAACTGTGTTCTGTTATTCATCACGATCAAAAGTCCCGGTTTGACATGAACGCTTCTTGTAATATGACCTTTTGAAGACATAACAACCAGTTTTTCACTTACTTGCCATGTCTCAGCAACTCAGTGTAATGAGAATAAGCTTTTTATTACTGTTTTTTCATATTCAATATTCACCATACCTTCACACACCCAATAACAACAGCGATCAAAGAAAGCTTCCAGGGTTACCAGTATTGCTTTTAGGAAAATCCTAGAATAAGAATCAATTCAATTTTTAGTGACCATAGCACCAAGTTCAATTAGACAAAGTAACTGTAATTACAAATCTTTCCTGCTCCATGTTCTTTCCCTTTCAGTTAAGATTGAGAGAAAGAGGACTTTATTAATTCCCAAATAGAAACTAAATTAATCCTTATACAAAAAAAAAAAAAAAAAGTGCCATTTCTGCTGGGTAAATGTTTTTAAAAAATGTTTGTATTTATTTTTATTTTTTATTTTTTTGCATTTGGTCTGACCACTGCTTTAGCTGAGGAAGCAGGACAGCATAGTTTTCAGATGACTTCCACATCATAAGGACCAATCTGCTGCTGCAATTACACTAGAGATGGTGGCACCTCTGCACTTTCTTTACATATTGAACTCTTAGTGTAGTGGTGTATACTTTACCCACATTGTGTACACGCAGTTGCGATAATGAAACCATAATTCGTATTAATATTAATACTTCATTACTACTCATTTCTCAATGAGTCGATGATTTTGTATTTTGAATGAGCTGGCCGTTCAAGATTAAACAGTAAAAAGTAGTAGTAGTCAAAGGCGAGTCCACTTTACACAGCGTGCCCGTAAAAGACTTAAGCCACACAAAAGCCTTCAGGTAAAACGACAATACACTGTCGCCATTTTTCTTCAGGGATATGCAGTGTGATTTGCTGTATATTCTTCTGTAACATCTGCATCTCAGATGACAACAAAAGCACACGCCTACAGTACTGTAGTTCTCTTCTTCCTGGTTACTATCCATCGTTAAGGCGTGATGGATAGCTAAGATCCCATGCTCCTAATACTTATGGGTTTCTGAAGTTTGCTTTGAATGTTTCTCAGAAGCAGCTCGGATGAAACATAAACCAGGCTTTAATGACCATGGCCAAATTAACATGCTAATGAGAATAAATCAATTGCAAGCGAATTTCCCTAAGCAGCAATCGATGCTCTTGCCATGCCATCACACTGGTGCATGGAACGGCAGCACATTAATTTAACCTCTTATCCAGTACCACATTAATGCTTTTGACACAGACCAATTGTATTATCTGGTATTTTCTTCCTTTTTCATCTCTTCCCAAAAAGATAGTCAGCTTGTGTTTAAATATATCACATTTGTTCAGGTAAAACAAGTCACTCCACCAGTAAATTGTCTGCTGTCTGGTCTCTCAGCCACTTACTATGAGGCAGAAACAGGAAGAGGAAGTAAGGGCCAGGCTTGTATTCTCTGGCAGTTGCGGCTTGGGAACGATGCGATGTAAAGCAATCTAAGCAAAACAAACATACACACACATACATACAAACACACAATGGAGGATTTTCTATGGAGGTCTAGAAAGAAAAGTATGTGCAAGAAGCATGGGGTCATGACCTCAGTCCTATCCAACTGCCCCTCATGTGGATCATTATTATGCAGATTGATTGCGGTACCTACGGTTTCTGAGGCTGTGGGTGGTAGCACTGTAAGTTGTAATGGACACAACACACAAATGTGTGTAGTTCTACACACATGGTGCAGCTAATGCACGAAGCTGAGGAAAGGCTGGTGTTAATGAATGCGCGTAAGTTGCCTTGATGTCTTGATGGTATGAAGAAGCCTTTGTTATTTTACTGCTTTGCTTTGAAATCATTCCATCATCATTAAAAAAAAAAGAAGCTTTTGTTTAATTAGTTAAATTGTGTTGAATTGACATTTATAGCAGACGCCACTTCTTTTTAGGTCTCTGAGATGATAATAGCAGCAATTTAACCCCATAGCTAACTGGTGGTGTCATTTAATCTACATGAACAAGGTCACTGTCAACAGGTTGCGTTTTAAAGGTTCAACTACCAGAGCCTGAATTTTAGAGAAATGCACATTTACACACGTCCATACAGTGCCATCTGAAGATCCGCTGAAATTAGTTTAGAAGGTTTAGAACCTCAATACATGATTTCTGTAAGGTAACTTTTAGTCAAGCATAAAAAACATTCTGAAAACATCGCCTCATGTTACAAAGCTATGTCTTACTGCATCATTCATCAGTTTATCCGTTTTGTGGTCCATCGTAAAAACACCTTAAACTTCTCTGCAAATTGTTCCTCAGACATCTGGCCACCTTCTCTCAAACAACTCCTCAGACATCTTCAGGTTTACCCTCATCTTTAGGGGTGCTCCGATCGATCGGCTGACGACAGGAATCACTTGATCATTTAATCACTTCATCTTTACTGAACGGTTGTCTTTCAAATGGCCGATCACATAAACCGATACTGTCGTGATGATGCAAAAACACACGAGTCGACAGCCACATCAATATGCCATCTCCACTCTGGGAATATCACAAAGTCTCTTTAAAAGACGTCAAATTGGAATATGCAAAGTTTCTAAAGTGATGTGTGCCAAAAGACTTAACACCATAAACCTATTTGTCACATAAGAACAATGCACAGTGAATACGTTGAGTATGAAAAATTATTCACAAAGACTGACCCTTACTCAACCTCCTTGAGTGTTACTCTGCAGTGAGTGAAAAGACTAAAACCGTTATCACAAAAATAATAATGAAGAGAGAAATGTCTTTAAAAAATGCGGAAATTCTGATATTTAGAAAGAAATGCCTTCCTTCACTTCTTACTAATGAGTAGCTAGGATTGGATCGCCAAATACAAAGTGACTGATGTATGGGTTTATTTAAAATCCTTGGGTGCCTTGTTCCATGTGCTGCACGTTATATCTAGTGACTATACTGCAGTAGGACAGTTGCATTTTAGATAAGCATGTTCGTGCAAAACATCAGTGAGAGCCCTTTGATGCTACCTAGGAAATGGAAAATGTTTGCTCTTTACTCGAGCATAGGCTGTTCTATTGGTTTCCGTTTCTTTATAATCTATCTATAATAATATGAAATAATAAGAGGATTAACTATGTTGCATATGTTGGCTTTCAAGTAATAAAAGTTCAAAATTTATGACACTTTCTCAGATGTTAATTATATTTGTGCATGGCCGTTTAGAATAAATAATACAACACAATAAATAGAACTCTTTAGATCCCATTAACCCCCATACACCTGTGATCAGCATCGAATTTGGGCGATTCTGGTTTCTGTGAGCGGGAATCGTGACCTGACCCAAAACGCATGATCGGAGCACCCCTTCTTATCTTTGAATTTCGCATCAGACTTCTCTTCAGACTTTTTGTGAGATTTTTCTCCTCAAGACTTATTCTCAGGGTTATCTCAGAAATTCTCCACAAAATGTCTTCTCAGATTTCTCCTTAGGTTTCTCCTCAAGACTTTTCCTTTAGTCTTCGCCTGACTTCTCAACATTTCCTCAGAATTCTCCTCAAGAATTCTTCTAAAGGCTTTTCCTCAAGACTTTTTCCATAGTTGTATCTAGTTTATAGCTTGGTCACTTTATTGTCTTTAATTACTATGTGTTAATTGGACTTATGAGCAAATGCTAGTAATGGAACCCATATAGCGTTCTATAGCCCATATATAATGTAGCCCATATAGCGTTCTATGTAGTAAATATTTAAGGTATATTAAGGTAATTTTTTTTAACATTCTCAGAACCTTATGTTTGGAACAACACAATCTGTCCTTAATAAAACGCAATAAATACTTGTTGAACCTCACACATCAGCACCAGCCGTTAAGGAGCACAAAAGCCAACGTAGCTTTCTTTGAACGTAAGTTTCGAGGCTTTAACCCACCCAAGTTAAACACTAGCCACCTGACCATGCAAACCCCGTTCTACCGCCGTTTACCATTGGACTGAAACCTGAATCCTAGCAACAGGAATCGTGGCACCACTAAGCTTTTAATGGTTGCCAATCAGCAGGCTTGGAGTGGACTTGACATTTCGGACTGACCTTTTTCGCTGTTTGCTCAGTGATCTCAGCTGCAGGATGAGCAACGGCCTGAGGCGTACCAAAGGATCAGCTATGTGAATGTGCTTCTGACCCTGTCCTGGAGGATCACGTATCCTTACCCAATACAATTTGTCTAATACACACCTTATTTAAGTGTAGAAAATACTTGTGACCATGTTATTAAAATACAAACACGTGCTCTAATGATTACAAGAACAAAAAAAATAAAAAAATTTTATCCTGCAAACCTAATTCAGCAAATGTCTTGCCTCTGTGATTTTGAATCCTTTGCTCAACAACGTGGAGGGAAGGTGCTAATGAATTTATCATTCTCGTGACTACTACACAAAGCATCAATTCTGGCATGGCCATCAGCAGGTGGCAGGCTTTGAAACATGAAACGTTCCCATTGATATCTCCTCACTTCCTCCCTACAGCTAGTATTCCAACATGTTCGCTTTCATATTACACCCCCTGACTTTGTGTTGTGCGTGCCAACCATTCACACAATGACAATACTGTACATTTGTGTTAAGACATTTGACCATCTGACCAAGAGCATGAAACCATAGATATGAAAACGTAGATGCCACAAAACCACGGCCCACGATTTGGGATTTAATCCTGGAGTTAAGGGCTTGACAAGGTTTAATACAGTTTAAATGTATTTGTATAAAGCTTCATCACAAAACATCTGGATGTGGATTTACAGTAGATCCCTGAACGAAATAATACAAGGAAAATCTTCCCGAGGTGGCATTAAGACAAAATCTTGAACGGAACCGGATTTAAACAGGAACCCATCCTCTTTTGGGTGACACTGGACAGTCCGTCTAATCTATCCTTATCAGGGAACCTGTGCACATACACTACATGTATATCAATGCCATAGATCAATGCTACTGTACCACTCTATCACAAGGCACAAGCACGCAATCAACCCACCAAGCATGGGGAGAACATGCAAACTCCATGCTCACAGACTGGAAGTGGGATTTGAGCCCCAACTCTGGAGGTGCAAGGCGACAGTGCTAACAATAAGCACCTTGTCGCCTTTACTAGAGAGTATGATTATGGATAAATGAAGTATATAGGTGTAAAAGAGTAATGGCAAACTGTTCTGTTTGTATTAAAGCAGTATATTTAAAATAAGTTGTGGGATGAGCAAAGCCGCAAAGTGAGTTCACTGGTCAGATGTTTTAATTCTCATTAGCTACTAATTCTCTTTAATTTTTTATGTTCTTAATATTTGTTCTTTACACTTCTACACCTGCATACTGTATATCTGGTGCCACACAAAAGATGATGGTTTCCCTTTAGACCCTGGTTTCTTTTTAAGGCTTTTTTTCCCGCTAAATTCTTCTCAGAGGTTTTTCCCCCCGCTACTGTTGCCTTGCTCATTAGGAACGTAGATCAGGAGTGCCACCCGCGTCGAAATCACCTGATCACAAACCAAGTTACACCTGATTTCATCAGAGTATAACCAGCATCTCTCCACAGTTACAATCGATTCTGTCCCCTTGATGTACAACAGTGTAAAAAGTGTGGCATCTTTTCTTAGATCTATGGTTTACACTATTTTGTAATAGCATAGTACAACATAACACTGGCATAAATGTACTTAAAAATGGATTTAGTGTAGAACAGGGCAAAAGCTAAGATAAACAGCAGTACCTCAGAGCTCTCATTTAGATCCTCCTTGTCCTTCCGCTTTGGGATGTCGATTGCTGAGTTCATGACAACACCTTGTTCTGGCATAGAAGGCTTGGAGTATTCCTTTACCTCCCTTTCAGTCATCTGCCAATACACACCATGCAATCAACAATAATGAAAGTCAGAGTAACCTTAAATAAACGGTCATTCACATATTTAAAATGATGTTTGGTGTGTTGTTGTGTTGGTACAATAGAGGAAGACAACCTACTGTGTAGCAACATGATGTTACCTCCTTGGGTGCCATAGGCCATTTGGGCTCATATGCATCTGTGCTGTGGAGCTCCATGTTGGTGCCAGAGGAACATTTCTCTGTGCTGAGCGGGTGAGTGCTTTTCCCCACCATGTTCTGCACTGACTTCACCATGTTCTTCAGGTCCTCTGGGTAAGGGGTGGGATAGCGTTTTAGATTAATCTCAACCTACGCACAAGATGAGAGAGAAAGAAAGGGTTAAAAATAAACAACTCTGATATAGTTCTATGAATAATTATGACCCTATAAAGATGAGCAAGAATTATTGTACTGAAAAAGATTCCACATAACTTAAATAATTAAATTTTTTACCACTTACTAGGAAAAGCAGTTAACATTTGATTAATAAACAATAACCTTGAATAACCTTTCATGTTTCAGGTTAACCTTGAATAACCTTTCATGTTTCAGGTTAACCTTGAATAACCTTTCATGTTTCAGGTTAACCTTGAATAACCTTTCATGCTTCAGGTTAACCTTAAATAGCCTTTCATGTTTAAATAAACATTCATTTAAAAACTAGAAACTAGAAAAAAAGAAACTCCTGCTTTATGTGGCAAAATTATTAAGGCGCAGCAGTTGACCATGTCCTGTTTCCTCAAGTCAAATATACAGTATACAGTATAGCCAAAAGTATGTGCATCATTCATCATTCATCATCATTTTTGAAGAAAATCTATATCAGTGCCATAATAACTGTCTGTAAGACTTGAAAATTTTCTAAAACTTAGTCCCACACTGTCCCACCACTTATGAAGACAAAGATCCCAAAGTTTATCGGTCTAGTTTAGTTTATTCTAGTAATTATCGCCTTTCAAAATCTAGGTTAAACTGGTATACTAAACCTCCATAACATGAAGCTGTTTGTGTCTCTAACAGCTTCTCAAAAAAAGCTTCATCAGCAATACAACAGGCATCATCTGTCAGATTAAAATCTCTGGTTGATCCATCAGCATGTTTAGTTAAAAAAGGGGCTGCAAACATGGAAATACACCTAATATCCACTACTGAACATGGATCGGTGATGCTTTTGGGGTTGTTTTGTTGATGGGGTTTCTTGAAATCTTGGGAAGATTTTAGACCTAAATATCTGGTTGCATTTTCCAGGAGGTTCAATTCATAGATATAGTTTCCTAGAAGGTAATGAGATAAAAAAAATAATAATCTTGCAAATAAAGAAACATTTTTTATTATTTGCAATGACCATAACAGTCTTCAGATCAAAGCTTGCTAAAGACTAACTAAAGAGGAAATTCAACATGAACTGTAATTTCAATCCTGGGAAGTTCAGCCTTGTTAGACACTACAGGAAAAGACTTTCACCAGTGAAGACTTGACCAGTGAACTTGGTAAAACTGTGTTCAAATAAAATATTCCTGTTTGATGTCAAAGCACTGGGCGCCACTCATTCTGAAGGGCCCTGCGGTTCTCAGTGTCGAAGAATAATTCATGCTTAACAAGACTTTATGAGTGTATGTACACAAGCACTGAGACACAAAAGAAGTCTGTTTAACCTTGACTTTTGCAGAATTGTCCTCCTCCTCTTTCTTGTCCTCAAAGTCAAACGCCACCGTCATCCTCTGCTGCCTCTGTTCTTCCCAGAGAGCAGGGTTAAAGCTGTCGCTGTCTGACTGGTAATCTGCAGACCCGGCATGTTTAAAGTCAGTTCTCCGTACACATAGACCATCGAAATCAAATCCGGGAATACTGATATGATGTGGAAATGTTAGACATGTTAGTCATTGGATAAGCTGAACTTGAACTTCACCTTCATCGTGCCGTGGTTGTTGGGGAAACATGTAGTTTGTAAGCACCCTCTGTTTGGTCTCGGGATGAGCCTCTGTTTGCAGGGGGATAAGGGCTTTGGACTGCAGGGGATCAATGGAGAAAAGATAGTAAATGTCAAGAACTGGGTAAATTTTATATTTTCACAATAAATTAAAGTTTTACTTAATGGAATCCACATCTAATAATCTGCTGTTTTTGACTTTTGGAACAACACCATAACCAATTCTCGTAGGGAATTAAACAGAATGGTATAAATAACCAAAGTTGAGGCTGATTACTTTCTGCCCCAGACTGTAGATTCATTCAGTCCATCAGTAACAGTCATGTTGGGTGACTACACAGAGTGAAACAACCCCTAGGGTACATATACCATACTTTAGAGCTTCATGGACATACTGTATCCATCACACATCATCAGCAGTGATGGAAAAAGCAGACAAAAAATGTGCCTTTTGCACCAGTTGACATGGCGATAAATCATTTATATTCAGTTAACTTCACATTTGCAGGTACTCAGTGACATGCAATGTATTAAAAAAGCTCTGTTTAAGGGTTTTAA
Organism: Clarias macrocephalus; assembly: GCA_011419295.1. Lineage (NCBI taxonomy): Eukaryota > Metazoa > Chordata > Actinopteri > Siluriformes > Clariidae > Clarias > Clarias macrocephalus. The sequence goes on along the minus strand of JAAGKR010001025.1, from coordinate 121,083 downwards.
CCAAATTGAATAATAATAAACAAAAGAAATGGACAAATCCAGAAACCTCCTTGATGTCCACCACTTTGCAAACCTAATTGCATGAAGGTGATGCATACAGTACAACCGATCACCAAAAAGATTTCATTGTTGGCTGCAACAAACTTTGGCATTGTGCTAGCGGTCACTGCTCTAAGGGGAAGATACACTGCTGAGACCCAAAGTTTTTGCAACCCACATGTACACACACGCACACACACACACATCCACATATAAACTATGGGCAATTTGGTAACACTAATCAGTCCACACTGCATGTCTTTGTACCGTGGAGGAATCTGGAGTACCTGGAGAACACCCACCCACCACTGGTAGAACATTCATATTTCACACCCACAGGACTGGAGCCAAGAGTTTAACCTCGACCCTGGAGATGCTCATCACGAATGCGTCATGCCAGGATTTTTTTCTATGTCAACACAACTCTGCGATTATGAGCCCGTCCCCAAACAAGCCCAGCGTCAAATCATGTGTATAAGATCCATACAATATGTGACCATATGTTCAAATTCAATTCAGTCTATGTTCATGTGTACCACACTAAAAGCTGATAATAAACCAGAACAAGCACCTGATTGTCAGATAGCCAAAGTGCAGCCAAATCTTTCAGTTTAGTGAAAGTGTAGGGAAGATTCTTCAACCTAATAAAAAAATAATTCAGAGATTAGTATATGGCAATATATATTTCAATACATAAGCAAATCAAAAAATGCTTGGACCAGCTTTAACTTTAAATTATGGCATGCATCCATTGTGGCACTATTTTAACAGGTTTATGCAACATCAATTGAACACCAGCTGAAGCAACCACAGGCTTATACAATGGGCACTATCGCTTTATGCACTTCGCTTCTTACCCTGACATGCCTATCACTCTACAATAGGGTCAGTCAGACCACATGGCCCTTTTCCATTGCTCCAAAGTCCAATCTTTATGCTAACAAACTGCAACCTTTTTTAAATGTGGTTTTCTTATGGCCACACAGCTCTTTAGTCCCAATCCTGCGAGTTCTCATTGCATCGTGCATGTGGAAACGTACGTCCTTTCACTTTTAATACAGCTGTGATTTCTACTGTAAATTTTTCATGATGCAGCTTCATCATATGTTTAATTAAAATTTATTCATAATTTAATTTTTTGACCACATTTCTGCCATAAAGTTGACAGTTCAGCACTATTCTTTCAGATTTTGGTAATGTGTTGGGCAGTTCTTCACCTGATTCCAATCGAAACTATTTGCTTACATAAATCCGAATGGCGACTTATTTTTGGCCCAGACAGTGTATATACATATACATATTTTCTATACACATATATTTCTTCATGTAAACCTATACTGGTTTTAGAAGGCATACATTCATTACACAGTATTTAACAGTGATCCTCAAACTGCTGCTGTGTTAACTAATGGTTGGATTTAATTAGTCTAGGTCCAGTGCAGTGTGATCAGAGCACCCAGCACCCATCACTTATAAAGAGCCCACTTAATTAATCTACGCACAGTCTACTCATCACTAATGCGGTCAGTGTCTGACTGAAGAATATGAAACGCCAAACACAATCCTCGTTGCCAAATAATACATAATTCTGGTTAATTCTTGAATCTGATTGGCCAGAATATTTTACAGTAGTAGCAATACTATATCAAAGATACTAATGTTTGTCCCAGTATGATATATATAGTTTCCATGCTCCACGTAAGTTTTCCACAGCAGAAACATATGACTTTTTGTAACTTCCAGGTTCCTGCAGTATTTTTTCTTTTTCTTATTAACATTGAGAGGAAAAAAAAAACAGAGACTTGTTTGGTATCAATATTCCCAGCTATTATAATGCAACTCCACAACATTGACTTTTTTTCTTTTTTTTTTTTTTTACTTCTCCTGTCAAGGGGTCGCCACAGTGGACCATCCGATCCACACACAACTTGGCACAGGTTTTTACACCGGATGACATAACCCTCCCACTTTATCTGGGCTTGGGACTGGCACTGCATGCAGAGGCTGGGGAGTATGAAGTCTGACAACCCATGATGGTGAGACGTAAACCAGGATCATCAGATCCCCAAATCAATAACCTAGAGCCTTAGCTGTCTGAGCTGCCACCCTCCTTACACCATTAAATGTAACTAAAATGGTTAAAAGGTGAGACAAACTGCAGAGGTATAAGAGGAATAGAACACATGATGTACTGTTAATGAGAAATAATCAACTTTGCCTCATTAGTAGTTTTGCCACCTGAGTCACTGATTACAGTTTTTTATTCTTGATTTAATCTGAATTAATATTATATTCCATGTATGTCTTTATGGAGAATAGATATTTTTTCTGGCAGAAAAATGGTTCTTACTGAGTACTGTGTAAATAAAGATGAAATTCATACAGGTAAAAGAAGAGCACTTGAGGTTACCTATTGTCACTGAGATTGAGAACTCGCAGCTTCGTCATCTGTCCGATTTCATCAGGCAGAAATTCCAGTTTATTGGAGCGCAAGGACATAACAGTGACATTCTTGCAGTTTCCAATCTGCAATAAAAGTGGAAATAGGATATCTCTCAAAATGTGCAATTTTGTAAAAGCGTTCTCTCATCTGTCCTCATCTCTTTTACTCTCTCTCTCTCTCTCTCTCTCTCTCTGTCTCTCTCTGGCCCTCTAGTGTCTTCTCTCAAAATAGAAATGACAATGTAATCTGTCAATACCTCCAGGATAGTGGGGTTAGTAAGGGGCAGAGAGAGAGAGAGAGAGAAAGAGAGAGAGAGAGAAATGTGTTGATGAAAATAAATGAAAAAGTCCTTTACTTCAGAACTTTTTGACAATACAGTGAGGAAACAAAGATGACGGACGCCACAGCTACAAGCGTCGGCACGGAGACAGAACCTTCTCTTTAATGGCTTTGGTGGAACAATTGGCATGGATTTCTTGGAAAGCCCAGACTCAGGTACCAAGCACACAAAAACACACACACACACACACACACACACACACACACACACACACACACACACACACACACACACACACACACACACACACACACACACACACACACACACACACACACACACACACACACACACTACACAGTTAGATCAGCTTCTCCTTATAAAGAAGCACTTTGTAAAAGGTTATTTAAAGACCCATCAAAAGTGCTTCTACCTGA
>JAAGKR010001025.1:91958-117864 GCA_011419295.1 Clarias macrocephalus | reverse complement strand
GCGTCGGCACGGAGACAGAACCTTCTCTTTAATGGCTTTGGTGGAACAATTGGCATGGATTTCTTGGAAAGCCCAGACTCAGGTACCAAGCACACAAACACACACACACACACACACACACACACACACACACACACACACACACACACTACACAGTTAGATCAGCTTCTCCTTATAAAGAAGCACTTTGTAAAAGGTTATTTAAAGACCCATCAAAAGTGCTTCTACCTGACACTACATCGCTTAATCCTTAACCAAGAAGCAGGAAAGTTAATGAGGTGGTGGTGAATCTTTTCATCCCAACTTAGCAATTAGTGCTTTATTCAAGGGTGCAATGACAGATTACAGTGAAGAGCTTAAGATAATACAAACTCTTTCTCTCACTTCACCTCCAACCTGAGACTCTCTAAGTACGGTGCTTCATTTTACAACAAAGGACAAAGTTTTTATGGTTGCGCCATGGTAATATATTTATAGGAGCAAAATATTATTCGAGACAATGTGCTTGATGGTATAGCTTCGCTTAGGCTAGCTGTCCCTTAAACGTCTGTCTGTTTCTGCATCGGACAGAACATCTCTATGGCACTCACCTCTCTGGGCAACTCCGTCAGGAAGTTCTCATCGGCTGCAAAGGTGCGGAGATTGTGCAGGTAGCCAATAGTCTGGGGTAAAGACTCCAGTTCATTACAGCTGCAGTCAAACTCCTCTAAGAGCGATAAACTACAAAAACAAGCCAGACAATACAACTGCTATGATGATTGCAATACTGTCGCTCTACAATGCCACAGTAACAACCCATATGAGTAGTATATATACACACACACACACACACACACACACACACACACACTGTTAATACTTGACTATATTACTGTAATGGGAATTAGAATTATTATTGTAACTTTTAAGGTGCTTTTTAACCATGACAATTGAACCATAGTAACAAACAATTAAAAGTTTTAAGTTGTATGTCACTTCGAACAGCATACAGAATTATAATAATAAAATGTCATCTAAACAAGCAATTCGTACTATATAAATTGTTTACAATCGTAACCCTTTACTAGGTCAATAAATTTCTTATACTGTACCATACAGATACATTAAACCTCAAGATAATAATGGATTATAGCATCATTATTTATGAAGCATATGAAACTGCTATGAAGAAACCACATACTGTTGATAATGTCCACTTAAAAAAGATCTGAGGGTATCTAAAGGCCTGGATGAAGTGGTTGTCTTTAAGCGAAATCTCATTAAGGCGCCAATCCTAATCAGACACCTGCTGAGATACATTGAACAAGATGGATTATGGGGAAACTGCCATAAGGACTGCAGTCCTCATGATAAAAATAAGTCAACAAATCAGGGTATTTTTTATGGCATTAGAAAGTAAATTTTATGCACATATCCACAGATTAATTTGCTTCAAAGTGCTACAGTATACTGTATCCAGGCCATGAGATACAGTGGTTAAATGATGACTTATAGAATGAAGCGGTCAGTCTGAAATTCACTTTTTATACCATTAGTGCCAGAAGGCCTTGTGTTAAGAAGTCAGTTTAAGGGACAAATCATAGAAAATACTTGCAATGTTATATGATGGGTCAATCCGAGCTTTTCAGTAACACTGACATTTTTGAAATATAAGTTGGCTTGAAAAGGACAACCGGTGGTACATGTCATAAACTGGCATAAACTACAGTATTGTTTTTCTAACCCTTTTTTTTGTGTAGTATGTACAGTAGCTATTAGTTTGACAGTGTAGGCCATATTCAGAGATAATAATCTTAAATGTTTTCTCGTAGCAGAGCTTTCAACCACATCTGGATTTCGTTTTGCAATGCAATGTACAGTACTACAAAATCCAATTTGTCCAAATCACCCCTAGATGTTCAATTAGGTGGAGATCTAGTGACTGTAATGTCATAGTATATGATTCCTAGAATATTATCTCTCATCAAACTATTCACTGAGCCCTCGGGAGGAAGATATCATGCACATGTGATCAACTAGTAATACTTTGGATTGATTTACAGTGACAGCTGGGCCAGCAAAATAATAACAAATGCCTTTAGTTTTTCCTTTTAATGTGTCACTGCTTACATATTATATATTGTATATTATGTATTATGTATTATGAATGGTCCTCAGCATGATAGTCATTTCAAGTTGCCAGTTATTGGTCTAAATTTAGAATTCCCGGAATCTAACAACAGGGTACCAGGCTTTAAGACAGCATTTTGAAACCACAGTTACTATACAGGAATAATAATGCACAAGCAGGCAAAGTCAAGAAAAGCATGCACACGAAAAGTGCATTTACATGCAAGGTCAAAACTGTGAATCATTATTGTGAATGATAAAGATCTACTTTATCTTATGTTTTTAATGAGTACCTCCTCACTATGAACATTAACCTCTGAATATGGCCACATACACCCAAAGGTACAAAATCCTGTATGGGAATTCGTCCAGTTTCTACAGCCAAAACCAGCTGTTTTTGTCATCTGTTCACCTTAACATTCTTTACTCAGTCACTCAAACTTCATAATTCTCTTTCGGTAAAATGTAGCTTTATTATCCCCATTGAGGTCCCCACATTCACAGGCTATTCCTTCTTATACTGTAGCTTTCTAACATCTCTGCAGTCGTACTGAGTCGTACGAGGATTCACAAAACCCCAATTCGTTTAATCTACAGTAACCTTTATAAACTTGGTCTTTTCAAGCAAACTTAAAGTACTTAATCCTGTTTACTGTATTATACCCTAATCCGCCACAGTGTTTACTGAGCCAAATGCTTTGCATTCCAAAATCAAGCTGCCTAGCCACAGAATGAACAAAGTAATGCATAAATTAAACAGCAAGGTATTGCGTTTGACTCTGCTCGCAGAACATTTAAACAGGATTAACAAACGAAATCAATTTCTCTCCATTTCGCAACAGCTGCAATTAAGAGCTAGATTTATTTTTTCCTTCTAAGGGTCAATGTATATTTATCATGATAAACAGAGTCATTAGCCTGACATTTGTACAGCAGCCCGTCCCAGCTGGCCTTCCATATGCAAGGCTTTTACTGAGGCACTTCGAGCTGCACATACAGTACAGGAGATGCAAACGGATGCCCTTGCCTAAATAAACATGCTGTGGCGGACGTGTGGGGAATACGGGCGCTTCGCTGGTCTACTTACCCTAATTTGGCGCGTGGACTGAGATGCCCATTTTAGATGCATGTTTGATAAACACAGCACACAGAACCGACCAATGACAAACCAAGAAGAAAAGTGCATGGAGAGCATTATGCCAGGAATGGAGACATTTATGATGAATGGGGGCAGCAGACCTGCTAAAGGACTTGAGGTCTAAGAGAACTGAATCAAGCCCTGAATTTCTTGCCCAGCTTTTACTTAAAGTACATAGCAAAAAAAGTAAGGATGTAAGGATGAGAAATGCAGAGGACATTTCCACTTTGGACCTCTTTAATACTTCATTACTAAAGTATGGCATATTAAAAGTGCATTGAAAGTCTTAATCTATTGGAAAGATTTATTAAAAGCTTAGTGATAAATTAGCCAAGTGATATATTAAGACATAACAGAGTGTAGCGTTGCAGGGAAAAGATTGCTTAATGGACTTTTAATCAAACTAATTAAAACCTAAACTTTTGTCTAATTCGACTTGACAAAAAAAACAAAAAACAAAAAAAACCCAGAAAGATTGGCTTTATCCTTAATTTAAATCTCCTGATAGTTCATGTTCAGACACAGAACGCCATTCTCAGTTGACATGTTGCCAATCAGCGTTATCTCACAGTGAGGTTAGAAGGTCTAACATCGTGGAGGCGACAGACAGCCGAGTTGCTCAATTACAAACAATCAGCCGAACGCTGTCGCTGTCAAAATCTCTCAGCAACGTACAGTCTAAATTAATAGGAAAGGGTAATGAAAGCGTTGCAGAACACAAACCAATCATCATAAAACGAGTCTGTTTTAAATGGGCAGGACCCAGTAAAACAGCAGCGGATGGATGTAGAGGGATTTGGATCTGAGCGGGTGTATAAAGTAAAGGTGTATGTGGTCACTTCCTGTCTTGATCTGCTACTTCATGGCCTGGAAGGGGTGTGTGTGTGTGTGTGTGTGTGTGTGTGTGTGTGTGTGTGTGTGTGTGTGTGTGTGTGTGTGCGACTACTCACCTTCCGATGGTGTTAGGCAGTGAGGTGAGCTGGTTGTCATCAACTTTTAATGTTGTTAACTTTTTCAACATTCCTATGAAAGCAGATAAAGTCAAATGACTCCATTAGTTTTATAACTGTATTCTAATGAAACTCAAAAACACAGATCTATAGAACGAGGGGAAAATAGCTGGACAGGGATGTTACCTGAAAAAAAAAAAAAACGTGTGCAGGTATGGTACATTCTGTTTGAGATGATTTAATTGATTAATTATGTTCAGGAATGAATACAATGCGACATATGTCGCAGTATTTGACTGTGACATGAATACAGCTGGGACTGAGACAAACAGCAGAGAGTTGAAGGAAGCAGAGGAGTCACAGCACGTGATGGAGAGAAGCACCAGACGCATCTGCTTAAACATCCTGTCTTTCTTTTAATTACTATATACTAAATCTAATGCAAGAGTTATCATCCCATCAAACCTAATATGTCTTGATCATTATTAACCTGCCAGTGTGCTTTAACTTTAATTCTTTCCTTCGCTTCTTCCTTAACTACACTTAATACGCTGCTTTATTTAAAGTAGTGATGTATTACATTCTTATTTGCCAGAATGCAACAGGTACGTAAGAATGTACAGTAAAATTTATTAATTAAATTTATTCATTTATATGCCTCACATATTGTACCAATTTATAGTCAGATTTAATGTCAGACAATTTAGTTTATATTTTCACCTACATTACAGCCAAGAACAGTCACTCCCTCACCTGCTCTCTCTCTCTCTCTCTCTCCTTCTGGATTGAATCACTTCATCACTCTCTCTCATTACTTTGGGCGCTGTACCCCCAACTTTACTTCCAGCTGAAATGATCACTGATATACAGTAAACGTCTTACCTGTCTTAGTTTTGCCTCAAACTATTGTTTTTATAATTTTTACAACTATCCTTGTTAAGATGTCTGTATAATTTTACTACCCAATAAAATGTCCATAAACGCAGCTCTGTCTCTGATCTGCAGTAAATGTTTTAGATTAACTCTGATAAAATGCAACGGGAGGAAATTTTGGTCATTTCGAAATTTTTTGTTTTTGGAAACCATAGTAATGTAGATCAGTCGTGTGTCCAGTAATGGTATGGAACACTGTAGGCTTAATGAGAGCGGGAGAGCTCAGCAACTGAACAGCTTCCAGTGATCGGAGATCGGTGATCGGCCCCAAAAATCCTGATCGGAGCACCCCTACTTAACATACTCAAAGGAAACCATCTACCCTCTTCCTCATACCTGAGCTTAAAGATGCTCACCATGTGAACGTATTATCAGAGATGTTAGATGACTAGTGTCACTGTGATTGACAGTTGAAATTCTAACATGTCTTCCACTTATAGATCATTTTGTGGTCATTTATGAATTATTAAGAAGGTGAAACAATAGCACAAAGAACAACAGCTAGCGAATAAAAAGAAAAGAATGATTATGAGCACCTGACCTCTGAGTCAGATTGAGCTAAAAGGTGTGGAATTTAGCGAACCGCATTACTGGCGAGCTGATGTACTGTAGATGACGAGACTGGTTCACAGATAGTCCGACTATCTGGAGTAGTTGTATCGACCATAACCAAAATGTGTGCAATAATATATACCCCAAGTACTGTATAAGTTTCAGATCTGTTGGAGGAAAAGTAAAAAAAAAAATTGAAAATGAAACTGTCCTCACCTATCGTATCAGGCAACTGCTGGAGCATGTTAGACGAGAGCAGGAGGTCCTCGAGAGACTCACACCCAGAGACGTCTGCATCAAGACTCTCGATCCTGTTCTTGGCCAGGTCAAGATAGCGCAACTGCCTCAGTTTCCCTATAGACTGTAGCGAGAGACCAAGAGGGTTTAAACACACTGCTTCATCGTCATGAAACCTATTTAGCATTCCTAAAGCATTTGATAAAATTGATACCAGGTCAAGATATTTAATGTATATTGTAATATGGAGCATATACAGTAGTACCAACACTGGTGGTATTACTGTACATTTACCTGCTGTGTGACCTGACAAGCTAAAGCAACCCCAGATCATAATATCACTGTGGTGCATCACTTCATGCTCTTCCCTCGTTACTCTGGAATAGGGTTAATCTGGACTCATCGGACCACAGGACCTTTTTCCATTGCTCCAAAGACCCTTATGACTACATATACAGTATGTGTGTATACAGTAAGCGTATACACACAGTAAGTGTGCTGTGTGCTGTGCATTGTGATTGTGCTGTGTGTGACTGTGTTGTTCTGTGTGTGATTTTGTTTGTGATACTGTGTTTTATGTTCCGGTGCTATACTGTACGTGACTATGCTGTATGACTGTGTTGTGTTGTGTGTGACTTCTGTTCATGACTGTGCTTGGATTCTTGTGTGTGACTGTGCTTGGTGTCAGTGTGCTGTACAAATTGTGACTGTGCTTGAACTGTGGTGTGTGGCGCTGCTGTGGATCACTGTGCTGCACAGGAAGTGACTGCGCTGGTGCTGTGGTGTGTGTGACGCTGCTGTGGGTCACTGTGCTGCACAGGAAGTGACTGCGCTGGTGCTGTGATGTGTGTGACTTTGCTGTGGTTCACTGTGCTGCACAGGAAGTGACTGCGCTGGTGCTGTGGTGTGTGTGACGCTGCTGTGGGTCACTGTGCTGCACAGGAAGTGACTGCGCTGGTGCTGTGATGTGTGTGACTTTGCTGTGGTTCACTGTGCTGCACAGGAAGTGACTGCGCTGGTGCTGTGGTGTGTGTGACGCTGCTGTGGGTCACTGTGCTGCACAGGAAGTGACTGCGCTGGTGCTGTGATGTGTGTGACTTTGCTGTGGTTCACTGTGCTGCACAGGAAGTGACTGCGCTGGTGCTGTGGTGTGTGTGACGCTGCTGTGGGTCACTGTGCTGCACAGGAAGTGACTGCGCTGGTGCTGTGATGTGTGTGACTTTGCTGTGGTTCACTGTGCTGCACAGGAAGTGACTGCGCTGGTGCTGTGGTGTGTGTGACGCTGCTGTGGGTCACTGTGCTGCACAGGAAGTGACTGCGCTGGTGCTGTGATGTGTGTGACTTTGCTGTGGTTCACTGTGCTGCACAGGAAGTGACTGCGCTGGTGCTGTGGTGTGTGTGACGCTGCTGTGGGTCACTGTGCTGCACAGGAAGTGACTGCGCTGGTGCTGTGATGTGTGTGACTTTGCTGTGGTTCACTGTGCTGCACAGGAAGTGACTGCGCTGGTGCTGTGGTGTGTGTGACGCTGCTGTGGGTCACTGTGCTGCACAGGAAGTGACTGCGCTGGTGCTGTGATGTGTGTGACTTTGCTGTGGTTCACTGTGCTGCACAGGAAGTGACTGCGCTGGTGCTGTGGTGTGTGTGACGCTGCTGTGGGTCACTGTGCTGCACAGGAAGTGACTGCGCTGGTGCTGTGGTGTGTGTGACTTTGCTGTGGTTCACTGTGCTGCACAGGAAGTGACTGCGCTGGTGCTGTGGTGTGTGTGACGCTGCTGTGGGTAACTGTGCTGTACAGGATGTGACTGCGCTGGTGCTGTGGTGTGTGTGACTTCGCTGTGTGTCGCTGTGCTTGGACAGTTGTGTGTGACTGTGCTGTACAGGTCGTAACTGTGCTGAGACTGTAGTGTGTGTGAGACTTTACAACTGCAAATGTAAAAGACTGTTTGGTGCTTACCCCTGGTATTGTCTGTAATGAATTGTTGTCCAGCCACAGCTCTTTTAGGTTATGAATCTGCTCCAGAACTTCTGGCTGAAACACCAAAATACACAGTTCATAAACGCTGCAGATTTTTATCATGACACAAAAAAAAATACATGACGACCGATAACACAGCTTACTAATTAATTATTATAATTTCTATTCTGAGCACTGCCCGCTGCCATCTGTCGCTGGAGGACAGGGAAACAGCACTTGGCTGTGATGCCAGGGGAAAGGAGGGACAATCATGGGCATTCACTCCCTCATAAAGCCATGTGGTGTGTGCTCTCTCTCTCTGTCCAAGCTTACTGAGCCTCTCTGCCACATGGCAGCAGCAGTTTGTGCAGCCTTTACTCTCTAAGGAAACTCTCATGACATACGGAAAAAAGACTTACAGGGGCTGGCATTAGGGGTAAGCTCGAATCGTGTGAACTTCAAGTACGATTTGTAATTGTGATTTGAATCAAGATGTATGTTCAGTCCTCTTATGCTTCTATTCCCATGACAGTCCCCTATAGATAGATTGAGATCTAGATCTCGGTCTAGATCTAGATCTAGATAACGAGTACAGTACATTTTGTGTAGTATAAACCTCTTAAAAACATTCATTTCAGATAGTGCCATTTTCATTTAAAAGCAATTGTTTTGTGTGTGTTTGTGTGCGCGTGCCACCATGATGTTGCCCATTTAACAGATTGGGGTACGGAACAGACTCTAATAGCGACAACACAGATGCTCAGCGGAGTACAACAAGCCAGCAGAGCAAATGACTTCATCAGATTCCTTTTGCTCTATTCATTGCTCATTATATCTTTTAGTGTTGAGATGTTTTATCTGATGTGGCTCCTTTGCTTCTATCGATTGAGACTGGGAATTGTGAAACAGAAGTAATCAGTCTGTCTGTGTCTAGTGGTCCCAAACCAGATGCTCTGAGAGCACCGTCGTACAGCAAACAAACTCTATCTGCGAGAACTAAAAGCACATCTTCATTTGCTTGAATGCAGAATCATATTCACTCAATTATAAGCTGTCGAAAGAATGAATAAGCCACTATTACTTTAACACTGACGGTTACTGTACTAGTAGTAGGGAGCCTTGGAATTGACTGGAACGTCCCCTCTGTGTATAATGGATGCCTGCGTCATGTTTTTCATCAGCATGGCTATTTCCTGTTCTTTTCTTGTTTTGAGCTCCAGGATATGTGCCCTCCGAACTGCCTCAGCATGGGCAATTGCAATTAAGAAACTTTCTACAGTGCAGCCCCATAGACCAGGCAGCATCTGCTCTGATCCCAGTAGGCTCTTACACTGTAACACACAGCTAGAGCCAATCAGTGTCTCCTCGTCACAACTTTCCGCTCAGGATGTGAGAATTATTAGAGGGAAATGTGAATCCACAGAGCAAGACACAGATTGTGCCAAAACAAATTAGAGCAGTAACAGATGCTGTTGCTACAGAAGATTATTATTTTATTTGCCAGGCGGGCAGCACGGTGGTGTAGTGGTTAGCACTGTCGCCTTGCACCTCCAGGGTCCGGGTTCGATTCCTGCCTCTGTGTGCATGGAGTTTGCATGTTCTCCCTGTGCTTCCCTCCGGTTTCCTCCCATGCAGATTAAGCTAATTGGTGTTCCCAAATTGCGCATAGTATATGTGTGTCCTGTGATATATTGGCACCCTGTCGAGGATGTACCCTGCCTTGTGCCCTAAGTCTCCTGGGATAGGCTCCAGGCCTCATGTGACCCTGAATACAGGAAAAAGCTGTATAGATGATAAGTTAGTGAGAGTGCGTATTTGTCAGACATCCTTTACAGCACCATGAAATAATTTTTCTCGCATATCCAGGGTTGGGAAGATAGGGTCAGAGCGCAGTGTCAGCCAGATAGGGTGATCTGGCTGACACTGCCATAGGATCTGGAGAAGATAGGGTTAAGAGCTTTGCTCAAAACCTCAACAGTGGCAGTTTGGTGGCGCTGGGGCTTGAACCCTTGACCTTCTGACCAGTAACCCAAAGTGTTAACCGTTTGAGACACCACTGCCCTTAAAAACAACGCATAATATTTATGAGATGTGGCATAAAATATTCTGCTGCCAAATACAGTACACTGCCTGGCCAAAAAAAATAATTTCATTCCATTAACCGCATTCAGCTTTGTAGTAGTCAATGTTCGAAAATGATTCCTGATGCTCCCAGAACCACACTGTCATAACTTGAATCCTGGGATACGCCCGTTCCATCAGGGGGAAAAAGAAAAAAATCGATAGATGTGATAACCTGGTAATTTCTGACATCCAGGCTTCAGTTGACTTCATTTTATTTTCATCTTCATTTTATTGCCACATAACGTTACGAGTCTAGACCTGACCAACTGAAGCAGCCCCATAATACTCTCCCAGAGGCTTGTACAAAGGGCTTTTCTTTGGCCAAGCAGTGTATTATTTAAGTCTCTAAGGAGTTAGGACAAAAAGAATTGAACAAAATCGCACAATATTGGGACACATCCTGAAAAGAAAGCTATTCCACTGCAATGCATGCACACACATGTTTATTCACACCTCGGGAAAAAGATGCACAGAAAGTTCATGTAGGTGATAACTCAAGCTCAGGATCGAACCAGGGACCTTGGAGCCTTGAGGTGATAACGCTCCCTGCTGCACCACCATGAAACCACTGGGACAACAGTTATATATATGCGCTATGCCATTGTGTGAATGAGAAAGGCACTGTTTTTTGTTTTTACACCCTCTGAACCAGTTTTAGTTCTCAAAAAAGTCTCAGAAGGCTTTTTTGTTTTTAAGTTTACTTACATCTCTAAGTCTACAGTAAGTAGCCACATTTAAATATATGTGTCACATAGTGAAGAAGTAATCTAGTCAAAACTAAAGGTCATCATCTCCATATATCAAAGACAGAACACTTTAAGTATTCAGCTCCTAAAAGCAGCACCATGGCTGAGGCAATGATGCAAGTGCCAACATCAAAGGTCAAAAACTGCCTTTCCTGAAGTGGGAAAGGCAGATTGGAGGTCCAGACAGCGGAACCATTAAGTGTCAATGGGGTTCTCTCATTACTCCAGGGCTCTAAACAGTAAAGCACGCTTATTGCGATGCCAAACCATCTGTTCCCTTTGGAAGCACTGAAGTGAGTATGCTTTTTTTTCACCCAAGGACAAAGTGCCCTAGATAGTGCAAACCTGCACATGATGCCGATGGGCAGGAAAAAAAAAACTCTGGGAGCCATTACAATGTTTTTCTTTACTGTTGGTCACTACCAGAATGAAACGTCTGAGTCATGCTTGGTTTATTTGCTCATTTGCACCAACGTCATTTTACAGAGTAGATCTATCCTGTAGAGTTCGAATTGCAATATGGGAAACAAACACAATCACTCACAGAATGTTAGTTTTCTTTCTTGCCAGCTCTGTAAATCCCCGAGCAGGATTACTGATCTTCAAAAACAGTATAAACCTCAGCTTCGACAGATTCATTAATCATTACAGTATGTCATTTTGTTTTTTTGCACCAGTAAGTCACAAGCTGGACATTTTCAAGATGTTTTTTTTACTTACAGTACAATGAGCAACTTTTTAATGACTTTTTAAAGTAAGCAAGCATGAAAATTCATTAGTCTGGTCTTATCTTGAATATTGTACTGTACATATTGTATTTGAATATTGCATTGTTAATCCTCTATTTTGAGACTGCCAATGTTTGTCCTTTGCTTCAAATAATGGAAGAAATTTTAATTACGAGTTCAAAATGCATCCCCTGTAAGTGCTTCAGCAAGGCTCACCAGCCCCTTTAACACAACACTAATTTGCCAGCTCATGGACTGGGCATTCACCTGAACCCTGGTTAAGTGAATTATGATGTTTATAGTTTGGAATATAACTTTAATAGAAGAAAAAAAAAAGATTTATTGCTATTGTTTACTCCTAACTAGGTGAGCCAAATTGAAAGTCACTCAGTGTTGAGCTCCCTGTCAAGCCAAGTGCTGCATGTTTGAACCGATTCATAAATAATACATCAGTGCATGATGCAAGCAATGCAGCACAGCACTGACGAATTAATGAGAGGCTCAGGATGAGGAGGAGGATGAGAAAGCTTCAATCCCCATCAAGCCCTTTTGGGTCAAACACTGCTGGGTGAGATGACAGCTGCCCATGTGATGTCTCTCTTCACCGTTAGACCTTTTTTTCTTACCAGTTCAGTGAACTCATTGCTTCCCAAGTCTAATCTCTCCAGCTGTGACAGCCTGTGAATTGACCTGCAGCACATTTACAAAGAGAGGAATTACATCAGCACATCACATTAACTACAATAGTAACACAATGGCCTGCATCTCACTCTTTTAACACAGTAACGGAGAAAGACTTAATTCGTTGAAGTCTTTATATAGCTATAGCATTGCTTTGTGTTGTACATTAACTTATCCCAAACTGGAACATTTGAATGAATTAATTAAGAATAAAACACGACAGCAAAACCATTCCTATACTCACAGTAAATGTCACTTTGGGGGAAATATTAGTATAAAACCTTGCAACTCAGTATCATAGCAAATACATCAATTGTGTAGTTGAAGTGCTAATAATCAAACCCTTAAAAACCCCTAATCCAAGATTAATGCCCCGGTTTTTAACCACAGCATTTAAACTGCTATGTGCATTCTAAAACTCTAACAATTGTAATTATCCATAAAATGCTTTTTCATTGATTTTTTTTTTAAATAGGATATACCGGTACAATCATTTCACATTCTACCTTGGGCATTACAAAATCAAAGAACATGGAGGCAAAGCTCAGTCTGTTTTTGATGAAAACACGGAGCTGTAATGACAGAATATAAAGTGTTGCTAAGCAGGGCGACTGAGCCGATCATTATGCAAAGACCACAGTGTGCAGTATGTGTTGTTCTGTAAGTGCACCACCCCTGCAGTGATGTATTATGGAATACATTACAAGCTCTGCTGCCTTTCACAATATGAAACACCTTTACATTCATTTTCATTTGGAACATGTATAAAACCATGATTAGTTGGAAATTATGTCTGTAGGCCATTACATGGTTATGAAACCTTGGACAAGCTGCATCTCCATAGTCCTTCCCTGAAATGTGAAGATCGGGAAATACGTACCGTTTTCCATGAAAAAGTCTTCAGATAGGTAGGTAGGTGACGGCTATCAATTAGTTATCAAATTATTATTATTATTATTATTATTATTATTATTATTAACATTAACAACATTTTTTGCTTATATATTTTTTTAATATGGAAGCTACGCAACAAATGCATCTATTTATTGACCAGATGAAGTGGAATTACAAGGCATTTAACGGTCAAACATGCCCAAGGGTGAGATTCAAACATGTCTACCCTATCTGACCTTAAACAGGACATCACTGTTTATCCATTTATGGAATCATTTGAACTCATTCTTTGTATGCTAGGAATCTTCCATATACAGTTAGCATATCAGTAAATATAATGCACATATACACTATAATGTATCAGTTACTCAATACTTTTAATGACATCCAAAGCTGAACAGTGGTAAAAACAATATTAGGGCCGGTTAACCTGAAACTGAAATGCCATTGATTCGATCCTGAATCAAGCCGAGAGCATGGAGTGAACCGAACATGCCTGGGGTTTTAGGGTGCGCAAAATATTTTTGGTAGATGTGAGCTGAAAAAAGTGGACATAACCGAGCCAAAAGGGACATAAATCCAGGGCTGCAGGAATGTCTGATGTATTATCTACAGTAGTGACGAGACATGGATTCATCACTACGAGCCTGAGAGTCAACGACAGAGTGTGAAACAGAAACATCCTCAATCGGCGACCAAGAAAAGTTCAAAAGTCAGCCATCATCTGGAAAATTGATGCTTGCAGTTTTCCATGCCAGTATTGGAACATTATCAGGAAAAAATGTTCAACCATCAACAGTGCTCGTTACAGTGAGATGCTTATTGAGCTTGCATGTCTGTACAGTTTTGCCCACACTGTCGACACTCTGCACCTTTGTTTTCGGAGGTGTTAAAGCATCCTCCCTTTAATCCTGAAAGCAGCTCTACGAGGAGGAAGATTCACTTCTGATGAAGAAGTGGAGACAGCGGTACATGCATGGCCCGCAGCTCAGCCTAAAAGATTTTAGTAATGAGGGAAAACGAAAGCTGGTTCTCAGAGCGACAAATTGTATTGAAAAGCAACTCCAAAACCGCAGCTCTTGTGAGACGTTCTCAGTCTGCAGTAAGTCAGTCTCTTGTGAGACGTCTCTTGTGAGACGTTCTCAGTCTGCAGTGGTCAGGAAAAGTAAGAAAAAGTGGTCCAAAGAAGAAAAAATGCGGAAATGGTGACCAGGTCGTGGGCGGCCAAGGCTAAGCAATGAACATTGGAAGAGCTACTGTAGCTCAAATTGCTGAAAAGGTTAATACTGAATAACAGGAAAATTCCAGAACACACAGTACACATATTTTTTTTACTTCTTTTTTTTTGTCAGCTCTCGTGTTCTTCATGTTCAGATTCTTTCCATGATTACTATGCACATTCTGAAAAGGTTGTTTTTCTTTCCACTGTATTTTTTGTTGCATTCTGGTTAATTACAGTGTTTCTCAGTCACTTGAAATTCTCAAAAGAACTTGGACAAACTGTACATCATCTAGTCACTTCTCCACATCATAAAAGCAATTTCTTGTCTTTTCACCAAATTGCAAAGGCTTAGGCATGTTCATGTAAATGATTAAGTGCAATTGTCTACTGGTCCCTACATTATCATTTGTTCATGCTGTATTGATCTCAAAATGTATTGCATGGATTCCCTGTTGAATAACCTTATGCCACAAAACAACACGCCATTAGTTTATTGTGTACTATAGATAATGACATGCAAAACAGTTAAACCTGTTGTCATCATCTGTCAGGAACCTATTCCAGACATTGCTATTGGTCTTTATTTTCTGTAAATCTGACCTGAATGGATGAACTCCACCAATGGAAAGGAACATTTGATGTTTTAAAACAACCATTGATTAACCAGTTCTCTAAACTAGCTAGCTGACATGGATGCAGTATACGGACAACACAGCAGATCCATGCAGAGGCTTATTAGGACATTCCAAATGATTTTGTGCTGCATTGTAATGCGGGAGAGAATCTGTGAAACCTGAGGAACTTGAGGAACATCAGGGGGTGGAGAAAGACTGCAATGCAATTCCCCATACTGCGCTGCATACACAGTTCTGCCTATAGGATGTTTCAAAATTTTTATTCTGTATTTTTGTTTTTGTGCAACAGCATGCAGTGCTGTAAAGCATTCGTGTCTTGTTCTTTTCTGTATCGTAGTGACACGATCTGTCAAAAAATTACAGACGTCGCAAACAGTAAAAAGTGTAAATGCGAATTCCGTCCAATCTCTTGTGATCACTCTGCCTCATACAGTAATGCGTAACTTTCGACTGTTGAAATTGATGTTTGCCATGCAGAAAAAGTGCAGCCTTGTGCGTTTTTAAATGATTGACATAAAAAATAAAAAAAAAACTTGAGCCACTGTTTCAATCGGAAAAACTTAGAGAGTATACGGATATACTGACAACATATAAGGATTATAACGATTTACAGGTTTTTGCCGGTCGCTACTTGACATACTTAACATTGCGTTGTGCTCTTTGAAATACTGTAAGTGTTATATGAAATGCACTTACGGTTTTGCAAATGTTAATGTTTAATGGTGTGTTTTCTTTATGCTAGCACCAAGAATTACTTCCTTCTTTCGGACAATATAGCCGGAAGTATCGAAAGTATCCGTATTACTCTGACTGAGACTGAGCAAACTCAGTTTGAAGTGTGTCAGCAAAAAAGTTTGTCTAACTGCGCCAATGCTAACATCCTTAGTGTGAAGACAAAAAACCCACATCACTCACTTTGGCATGGTTTTCAAGTGATTCTCTCGAAGCTCCAGGATGCGTAATTTGGATAATCTGAAAAGTAAAAGGTTGAAATGAGTTTTTCATGGGAAACAATGTTTTGTTAAGCTATGTGCTGTACCCACTCTACTGTATATGGCTTAAATGTCAATAAAAGCTACTCTGACTTATAACTGACTATGAAAGTGAGTCATAGGGACAAAATATATTTATTTTGTCTCCTTGCTTCTATTTGTTATGTCTCTTGTTGTACCATTGCGCTCATGTGGGTAAGGGCTTCTCCTATATACAGTACAAGTGCTGTTAAAAGTCAAACCAGTATCTTTGATTGTGCCGAATAATAAAACACAGGTATGAGAGTGATAACTCCCTTTATTTCTCTATATACTGTAATCCCCTGATACAAAAATGCACTCGCCTGACCTCAATCCAAGCATTCTTCACATGTTTGGGGCATTTAAGAAGTTCCTCGGAGGCCAGCGTCTCAATAGTGCCTGAAAACCATCCATATCAAGGTAAACTTGAATGTCTGCTTCACATTTGAAAACGCTGGCCTCCCAGGAACTCCGTAAATGCCTCAAACAAGCGGAGATGGCTTGGAGCGAGGTCAGGACTGTACTGTGAATGTTGCAACAACTCTGAGCCGAGTTCCTGTAATCTGCCAGTGGTGTTCATAAATGATTGTGTGTACAGTTCCCACAGACAGATGCAAGTTGGCGACAGGTCTTCTGTCGATTTTCAAGGATCAGGCGAGAACGTTCACAGGAAGAACTGCAGTGTGCTCCGAGTACTGTGCTTAAAGTCTTCCGTGAATGTTTTTTTTTTTTTTCCATTCGTGAAACATTTTATCACAAATTGCCATTCGACTTGAGCGCCATTCTTATATAAAGAGGGATTTAAATTGAAAACAGTTACATTAACGTGAAGCTTTATAAGTCTAACACTCAGTACAGAATGACAGAAGCTGCTGATGGAGCTCTTACCTTCCAAAATTGGCGGGTAGGTACTCGAGGAAGGCATCGTTTAAGAAGAGCTGTGTCAAATTGAGGAGCTGAGTGAAGCCATCTGGGAGTCTAAGGGAGCAGAGAGGAAGACCATCAGTACATCGCTCGGCAAGCTTTAAGTACCTCCAACTCACCGAGAAGTAAAACTTGGCACGATGTAATCCCATTACACGGTCCCTTCCACCACCCCGCTAGAGACAACACGACTTATTAAAGATTATTAGTTAAATGCAAATGTGGCTGAGAGTCGTGGAACATGAACACATGTGACTATTTTTAACTCCAGCAGCAAATGAAGTCACGCTCAGTTCTGATGTAGACCTTTTTTTAGCCATAAGGAATATTTTAGTTTAGAGAAATGCAGTAAAACACAACCTGAAATAATCTCTCCTTGAACAAAGGTTAGTCAGTTATGTAAGAGTCTCATATTCTCAGTTTTCATTGGCTGATATTAAAGAACAAAGCTTCTTATTAATAGGAATGTTTTTTTGCATACAGAAAAAAGAATCCACAGATTTATGGCATGCACCTCTATTCAGCATATGAATAGATTATTCAGATGACATACGTATTTCAAAACTGATCTACTAATGTTTTTAAACCATCTGGAATACAGAGGTCATTTGGCATACGAACACCCTGCATCACAAATTCGAACGGAAATCTGGTAAAAAAAAATTTGCCTCGGCATACAGAGCGTTTTCACTATATGAGCGAACAAACCGTTTAAAACTTGTTTGCGTCAGTCAAAAGCCAAGCAAAGCAAGTTAACAGATTTTTTTTTTTTTTTTTCATTTTGTGCAAGATTTTGTGAAAACATAGCACCATGAGTCCCAAGAATGTTAGCAAGGACGGCAGCAGGAACAAAAATGGAGCCATGTTCAGTTTTGTTTTTAAAGCAGCCGTTGCCAAAAGGAATCATAAATTAAGGTTAAGTGAAATTTAATGTCTATTTATTTCATAGTTTAATTCAATTACATGTCTTTTCTCAATGTTTTATTATTCAAAGTTATTTTTATATACAGAAATATGATTATAGAGTTATAAATTGGTAATATTGGTAATATTTTTGAATGGCTGGAACAGATTTTCTGTATTTATATTATTTCCTAAGGGGAAAATGCGTTTCACAATAAAATTTTGGCCTTAAGAACTCGCCTAAATTCGTACACCTCGGTACTATTGTACTGAACGAAAGTAACCTTGAACTGCGGATGATCCCACGCAAACTCTTTAATGTAAGAAAGCACACAAATCTCTGTGTACACACTGAAAGCTTTGCATCATCTACTGAAACAACTGCACAATTTTTAAATCCTTTGAATAACAAAACGGATATTAAAAATGCACAAAGCATTTGCTGTTTAATAAGTTTGTAATGAGAGCCGTGGTTCGTGTACTTACTTGGTTATGGGATTTACACTGGCCTCTACAACTGACAAACATTTACAGCACTTGATATTGTCAGGGAATTCTTGAATGCCTGAAGGAATGAGGGATATATTCATAAATCAACACACACACAGTGTTAGGCACATAATCACATAAGCATGGTACATTTTGGATCATAAATCAACAGATCAGGATATACAGAAACAAAAGACGTACCGTTTTTACTTATATCTAATTCTTTCAGGTTTACAAGGCTAGCGATGGTGGTTGGCAGGTTTGAAAGGTCGTTATCAGGAATACTCAATTTCTTCAGGGCTTGACAGTTGAAGAGTTGCTAGCAGAGAGATAGATAACAGAAAAAAAGTGTGCTGAACTTTTAACTTATAGTAACTATATACAGTGTCTTGCAAAAGTATTCATAGCCCTTGAACTTTTACACATTCTGTCCCGCTACATCCATAAACACATGGCACTAATTCTGAATTGAAAGTAATGATATATATATATATATTTTTTATAAATAAAAATCTGAAAAGTGAGGCATGCATTTGTCTTCAGCTCTCTTTACTCTGATACCCCTAAATAAAATCCAGTGGAACCAATTGCCTTCAGAAGTCAGCTAATTAGTAAATAGAGTCCACCTGTGTGTGTGTGTGTGTGTGTGTGATGAATACAGCTGTTCTGTGAAGACCTCAGAGGTTCGTTAGAGAACATTAGTGAACAAACAGCATCATGAAGCCCAAAGTACACACCAGACAGGTCAGGGATAAAGTTGTGGAGAAGTCTGAATCAGGGTTAGGTTATAAAAAAAATTCCCAAGTTTTGAACATCTCACGGAGCGCTGTTCAATCCTTCATCCGAAAATGGAAAGCGTATGGCACAACTGCAAACCAACCAAGACATGGCCGTCTACCTAAACTGACAGCCTGGGCAAGAAGAGCATTAATCAGAGAAGCAGCCAAGAGGCTCATGGTAACTCTAGAGTCGCTGCAGAGATCCATACTGTAGCTCCGATGGGAGAATCTGTCCACAGGACAACTATTAGCTGTGCCCTCCACAAATCTGGCCTTTATGAAAAAATAGCAAGAAGAAAACCACTGTTGAAAGAAAGTCATAAGAAGTCCAGATTTCAGTTCCACATGGCTTAACTGAGCAATGATCAATAAGGCTTGTAATGTAAACATATCCCAAGTATACTGTCTGCCACACAGATCCCTGTCAATGAATGGTTTCTATGCAAACAATAACATACTAGAATAATCCTCTTAATGTAAACCTATGATTTGATTTACAGCCATCAATGCCGCCATTATTAAAAAATAATTAACTAACCTTCTGACCAATCAGATTCCAGAATGCATCAACGCCATGGCATCATTTATTTTATCATCATTAATGTAATGTCGACAGAGCTAAAAAAAAAGATCCATTCAACATCATTATCGTGTATTAAAAGCAATTTTAAACTAAAGATGATGTTTATAATCAGCAAAAGAAGAACGGCCAGTCCAAAGGCACCAATCCTATAAGATCACCACCCTTACAAAAGGAGCACTTAATACCACTCAAAAGACTTTTTTGGGCTTTTCACTGCTGAGTCATATGGGCACAAAACCCTTAGAAACCCAGAGCTTTCCCAGCTTGCATAACTGTCTGTTCATTCAGAATCTTCCAGTGCTTTGTGGGAAATCTAATTTAAGAACTTAATTGAAGAAAAGGACGAAAGATGAAAAACTGACAAAAAAAAAAAGGAGCACCCGTCAAAAGTTTGGACACAAGTTTGGATTTATTTTCTCCATTCTAGAACAATACTGTTTTTTTTTTTTTTTCAAAACTATGAAATAATGTATATGGCATTACGTAACTACGTAACAACAACAGTCAGCTGTTAGTTTTAAGACGTGAAGGTCATCTGTTCTAGAATAGTTCTTGTAGAACAATATCGTCATGTGGAAATTGATGAAACTGATGAAACTGGCTCTCATGAAGACCTTGCCAGGATGCAAGAACAAAAGGTACCTCTGCTGCAGAGGAGAAGTTCATTTGAATGAAGGCTTTACTGAGCATAAGTAGCAGACACAACTCAATATCAACTGTTCAAAGGAGATTATTGCATATTTTGGACGCCTCTTATTAAGACCATGGCTTTAGAAGGGGTGTACAAACTTTTGATTGGTAGTGTATACTGTACGTAACATGCTTAAGTTAGCTTTTTTTCGGCATTGTGGAGTACAAAAGATACAAAAGTCAGTTCCTCCTACCCCAATTTTGAGTCAACACCTCCAGTGTGGGTGTGTAAAATAGCCCGTTCTATCTTGCACAAAACAATGTTTGTGGTAATGTACTTCTAACTGGATTAGATTTAAAAAGCATAGCCTTAAAAAGAAATATTGAAAGAATGACATCATCAAAAATCAAAGACTTCCTCAAAACTGCTCACATGTATCAACACAAACTCAAATTCTTTGAAGCTATACCCCTAAAGCCCTTAAACTTTTTCGACGTGATGCTTTTAAACCAATCCTTACTGTGCTACAGGTATATATAGCAAGGTTCATTAATTTTATGGTTAAAGTTGCTGCTGCAGATGCAGCATGTGGCAGGTCTGATACTGATATAATTGTCTGTGCTTGTAAAGCCATCCTGGAAAAAAAGCTGAATGTAGACGCGGAACAGAGACCGTTCCGAAGTAGTGGTGAATAGATTCGTTGCTACACTGACATGAATGCTTCTAAAAATATGAAATCACCAAAATTGCATATAATGACAGGACAGCATTAGCATAATTGCCGTGACAAAAGATGAACAAAAGTCTCTAGCGCGGAAAATACGCGGCCGCTTTGAATAATTCCACATGAGCGCAAGTGCTATTAAATGTCACTGTAGTGCCACAGGGGGCACAGAACTACACTGTCCATCAGCCCCAGCACCTCGCATATCACCACAACTCTCACCTGTGTCTTCCTTCACCTGGATTAGAACCACTACATAACTTCGACTGTACTGGATAGCTTTGATTGTTTTTGAAATCTGTTGTAACGTTTGTGTACAGTATGGGAACTTGTCTGGAATAGTGTTGCTGTCTTGAATCTACTCTTGAATCTATTGTTCTTGTTTTCTTTTGTCCTTTGCTTAAGAAATGATCTGCACTCGCGTCCACCTCCCCATAAATCTCTGACAGAAAGCTACTCTAAGGGTAGTGTTAAGAGAACCTTGTCAGCCTAATGGCCCTTACATAATAAGAGACATCTTGCATGCGTGTCCAGGACCCCTTATAACTCTAATTCACACTTCGCAAGTCACTTCAGGAGGGATCTGTCACGGGAGCACCACAGAAGCACTGAACTACCCTACCCATCATTTGCCGCACGTCACATGCCATAATCATTATTACTTGCTTCACCTTGATAAGCAGCAATTTTAATTTCTGGTCTTTTAAGTGTCTGGTTTGACACTATTGTTGTTATCAGGGCTGGTTGTTTTCATGTTTGCTACAGTATCGGTTACATTCTGTACATGTCTGGGTTTCACAGTTACATGTACATCGATCAGCTATAACACTAGCACCACCAGGTAAACAGAATAACGCTGATTATACAACAGTTCCGAGCGAGCAATCTGATTGGACAAGAGACATTTAGCTATATGGATCACTCGCGTCTAATAACCGTTAATGGCACTAACTCTCGGTCGCAGCATGGGTGAAAGCAGGTCTGCGCAGTAGGCCTTACTGATGAGAGAGCAACTGCCTGACAAATACTACATTCAAAACCAGTCACAGACGCTACCAACAGTGCATGAGTGAGCAGTCTGACAAAGATGAAGTTGGCTGTCGTCACATGGTTCGGAGGAATCATGTGATAGTCTTCGACCCTCCCCGGATTAGAAGTTGTAGCCTTGATATGTGAGTGCCCTAATGACGGGTTAAATTGGCTACTAGAAAATCAGGAAAAATCAGTCAGGAACACTTCGGATAATGTTATGTCACCTTAAACAACACTTTGACTTCCTTCATAATCGCTTCTAAGTCAGTCAGGATCGCATCTGGACCGTCTGTGTTCTTTTATTTACGGCTACAAAGCTGACTAGATCCTAACACAAGGCTGAGTTCCAAATCAATCTCTAATCCCTGATCAAGGGAACTAGTTGGTGTGGAGGACAAGTGATTGTACACCCTAGATAGTGCACTAGCTTTTCATTTAATACTATTTGAGATTGAATCCCGGAACCCGGAACTTAACGGAGCTGATATTCTAAAGCGGAATAAGTGGCTTGTCTGTCCACCACCTAAATGTTTTATTCTCCTCATATTTTGCCTACATACAGAAGTACCAGTAAGAATTTAAAACTACTTTGACCAGTGTTAATTACACTGTCAGACCCAGCTGTTTATTTAACTGAATAAATGAACAAAGAAATCATAATCTGTTGATAACGTTTGTGGAACTGGCTGTGCTCTCGTGCCAACAACTGCATCACAGCGTGACATCTTGTGTGATATTGCTTAATTATCAATTATATACCAGTAAATGGTGACAGGCTCATGGGTACCAAAGTTTCATTTAGGCCTGTGGGAAGCAGAGGACAAGTCTGTCCAATCCTAAAAAAGCCAATGTAGCACAAATTGATAAAAAAAAAATTAATAAAAAATTTAATTATGCTATGATAGAAGAGTACGAACATTACAAAGTTGTTGATCTTAATCTCAGATCTTAATCCGATCGAGTATCCATGGCATGTGCTGAACAAACAAGTCTGATCCATTAAGGAATCTGATGCTAATGTCCTAATGTGCTGTAGTATCTTAGCCCCTCTGCTAAGGTATCACAGCACACGTTCAGCGCTCCTGTGGGGTCATGCCTCAAAGGGTCAAGGCTGTTTTAGTGGTACAAGGGGAACTTAAAGGGGATCGGTGTATATTGTTCTTGTTTTCACACACATTTTTGTGGTTTGTTTCCACCTAACTTTTATAAATTATAAAATTGGTTTGGGAAATGCAGTATTTAACCATGTATGGGAATCTGAGAATCACAACCATATATGACTCATCCCCAAACTGTAGCCATGAAGTTGAAGTATATGTTCCAGCAAGGTTCATGAAGACATGGTTTGTCAAAGTTGGAGTCGATGAACTCCAGGGTCCTGCACAGATTCCTGACCTCAATCTAACTGAGCCCCTTTGGGATGAACTGGAATATTGAGTCCTCACCCGACACCAATGCCTGTCCTCGCTATCACTCCTGTGGCTGAGCACAAATCCCCTCAGCTACGCTCCAAAGGCGTTTCCAAAAACGGGGAGGTTTTATAACAGCAAAAAAGGGGGGACTTAAACTGGAAAGGGATGTTGGAAAAACATACATGTCCACGAAGTTTTGTGCATACAGTGTTCATTTACCAGTGCCATGAATGCGAAATGAAAGAGAAGCACATGAGTTCTGTCAGGTACCTTGGGAAGCTCCTCGATTTGGTTAGCGTCCAGATAGAGCTCCTCTAGAGTGCGCTCGAAGCTGAAGATCTCCTTGGGCACCTGCTGCAGGCTGCAGTGCGAGTAATCCAGCACAGAGATGACCTCCTCCTCCCCGCGGAAGCATCGGCACGGCACCAGGCGCCCGATGATCTTCCTCTTGGTAGTCATCTCCAGACACTGCACTGCATGTCAGAGAGAGGGCACCACTTAGCTTATACACACACAAAGTCACAGTGAAATAACTTTTTCCTCCTGAAATGCCTTGTAGAAAATAAAAATAGATACTAAATGCAAACCCTACATTCAAAGTTAAACTTTTCTTTTTTTTTTTTTTTAGTATTCAAAGGAAACAAGACATGAAGTCAGGAGAGCATTACGCACATGAAACAATTAAATACAGCGAACAGGAATAGAGCTATCTATCTGCCTTTATTGCTACTTTTTCTTTACCAGCCAAATCCAATTTTTTACCCTAATGTGACACAGATCTGATTTTTAGATTTTTTTTTGTTTTAGCTTGAGATCTGAGCCACTTTCGTAGATTTCATAGATTGAGCAGAGGTAGCTCAGAGGGTTGAGGCTCAGAGGGATGATTAGAAGGTCAATGTTTTGAGCTCCAGCTCCACCAGGTTGCTATTGTTGGGCCCTTGATCAAGGCCTTTAGCTCTATCTGCTCCAGGGGCGCTGTATCATGGCTGACCGTGCACTCTGACCTCAGTTACGCTGGGATATGCGAAGAAAGAATTTCACTGTGCAGTAATGTATTTGTGACAAATAAAAAGGCTTAACTTTAATACTGTATCTCCAATACAGGGTCATGTTCGGAATTCATACACCTTTTCACGGTTGTGCATGCTTAGGGTGTTGATGTCATCAGTCAGCACCGGCAGAGAGGGGATTTCATAGCAGAGAAAGCAATAGCTGCTAAAACAGCTAAAGTCAGGTGCTTTCTTTATTATTCTGGATCTCAACAAATATAGACAGCTAACTGTCTGCCATCCTCCAGAGCAAAATTGCAAGAATATTTTTTGCTAAAATCGTGAAAATTGTTTGAAATGAATGAGTGTTTACATAAAAATAAGGTGTTTTAACCCACATGAAATGAGGAAAGAAATATCGATATGTGTACACATAACCTTTCAGAGGCCAGACACGTCCACATTAGAGTCAGATAAAAGTCACTTTTATCAGTAGTTACAAATGTAACCCGTCATCAGGACAGTGGGGGCTCAATTGTTTAAGGCTGTAGGTTAATGGATTACTGATCGAAAGGTCAGGGGTTTGAGCCCCAGCACCGCCAAGCTGCCACTGTTGGGCCCTGGAGCAAGGCCCTTAACCCTACAGTGCCCTCCATAATTATTGGCACCCCTGGTTAAAATGTGTTCTTTAGCTTCTAAAAAAATTAGCTTTGTTCTAAATAAGAGGACCACAATGGAAAAAAAGAGGAAATTCCAACCTTTAATTCAAGTGCATTTATTCAGAAATAATTCTTTTACATCAAATCAAGGGTGCCACAATTATTAGCACCCCTTATGTTTAATACTTCGTACAACCCCCTTTTGCCAAAAAAACAGCACCTAATCTTCTCCTATAATGTTCCACAAGATTAGAGAACACAGAAAGAGGGATCTTTGACCGTTCCTCTTTGCCCAATGTCTTTAAATCATCCAGTGACCTGACTCCTCTCCTCTGCACTCCACAGGTTTTTAATGGGGTTGAGGTCTGGGGACTGAGATGGCCATGGGAGGAGCTTGACTCTGTGTGTGGTGAACCATTTCTGTGTAGATTTGGTCACATGTTTTGGGTCATTATCTTGCTAAAAGACCCAGTGACGATCCATCTTCAGCTTTCGGGCAGAGGCCACCAGATTTTGCTTTAAAATGTCCTGGTATTTTAAAGCATTCATGATGCCATGCACCCTAACATGGTTCCCAGAGCCTCTGGAAGAGAAACATCCCCACAGCATCACCGATCCTCCCCCATACTTCACAGTGGGCATGAGGTGCTTTTCTGCATACTCATCTTTTGTGTTCCGCCATACCCACTTGTTGCCAAAAAGCTCTATCTTGGTCTCATCTGACCAAAGAACACGGTCCCAGTTGAAGCCCCAGTACTGCTTAGCAAACTCCAAACGTTTGCGTTTATGATTGTGACTGAGAAAAGGTTTTTTCCTTGCATGCCTCCCAAAGAGCTTGTTGGCATGTAGATAGCGTCTGATGGT
>JAAGKR010001025.1:48241-91938 GCA_011419295.1 Clarias macrocephalus | reverse complement strand
ATGCTTCCATCTGCTGAAAAGCTTTATGGAGATGAAGATTTCATTTTTCAGCACGACCTGGCACCTGCTCACAGTGCCAAAACCACTGGTAAATGGTTTACTGACCATGGTATTACTGTGCTCAATTGGCCTGCCAACTCTCCTGACCTGAACCCCATAGAGAATCTGTGGGATTATGTGAGACGCAAGACCCAACACTCTGGATGAGCTTAAGGCCGCTATCGAAGCATCCTGGGCCTCCATAACACCTCAGCAGTGCCACAGGCTGATTGCCTCCATGCCACGCCGCACTGAAGCAGTCATTTCTGCAAAAGGATTCCCGACCAAGTATTGAGTGCATAAATGAACATAATTATTTGAAGGTTGATTTTTTTGTATTAAAAACACTTTTCTTTTATTGGTCGGATGAAATATGCAAATGTTTTGAGATAGGAATTTTGGGTTTTCATGAGCTGTATGCCAAAATCATCAATATTAAAACAATAAAAGGCTTGAACTACTTCAGTTGTGTGTAATGAATCTAAAATATATGAAAGTCTAATGTTTATCAGTACATTACAGAAAATAATGAACTTTATCAGAATATGCTAATTTTTTGAGAAGGACCTGTATATGGCCACACTTTCACTTTTTCCAATTGTTTTTTAATAGATAAAAAGTTGAGATAAAGGGATTCTATGGCTGCTGATCGTGGATGGTGGGAATTATTTTGGAGAAGCAGAGAAAATCAACACAAGTGTGATCAAAATGTATGCCACCTGGTCACTTGGCATTAGGACAAATCATTTTGCAGGATGAAATTCTGTTATTAACATATGTAGTTGACAAACTGAGCAGTGAAATCATCCTTTGCCTTAAAAAATCGTTAATGTTGAAGCTTTTCAGTTATCAGATAGGTTACACTGAAGGAATTTACTAACTAGAATCGCTGTTTGTTCTATTGAGAAAGAACAGTGTTTTTTGTATTTTTTTGCCTGGTTAACCCTTTAAAACTCTAGAGTCAATGACTGATTTTTAATCTTAACTGCTTTTATGGAGTCCTGTGCTTTGACAGGGAAAACTTTAGAGATCAAACTGGGCATTTGGCTGTGTCAGGTAGAATCTATGTTTTCACTACATTTAATATGCATAAATTAGCATAATGCTAACAAAGTGTAAACAATTATGTCACAAAAATGTTGAACCAAATGATCATACTATTTTTAATTTGTGGTAAAAAAAAAAAAAAACTAGAAACCAACTATTAAAACAAATGATTATATGTATCTGTGCTATTTCTCCTTTATTGATTCCCATCCTAGTTCTGTTAACATTGGGTGGAGCTACTGGTGCTGTGCTATTAACTACAAACAAAACATGCTCCACTTTGTTTACTGACTTGGATTTTACCATGTTAAGGATGGACCTTAAACAGATGATGTTTTATCTAGGGTTGGTTTCACTAGTACAGTATTCCAGTATTGTATAGTATAATTAAAACCTCAGTCTTTCCTTCATGGTTGTTTAACATTGTATCTGATCATGTGTAAGGTTTTTCATATGGTTTTTACAGTACATAGTGATGGTTCATGATTTCTAGTAACATTCATGGTAAAATGAAAGGTCCATTTTCTATATACATTTTCCATTGCTCATGGTTGTGTAAATCCTGTTAAAGATCGTTTTGGTTACTGATTTGGTTGTGGCACACAAGTCCCTGCAAATAAGTGAATTGTATTATTGTGGGCATACTTGGGTAGGTCATTTATGTACAACAGACAAAGTGTTGGACTGAGGATAGTGCCTTGGGGTACTCCTGATTTAATTTTACCATTCTCTGATAAGTCATTCTCTAATATGACTTTCTTCTCATCATGGGGAATTGATTTACCATTCTTGAAAACCTAGAGGCATATTCCAAATCTTAAAACTTTTTGTGTCTGACTGTCTTGAAGTACTTGGAAAAGTCCATAATGATAACATCTACAATGTGGATGTTCCTGGAGAGTGCTGCCAAAAACTAGATAATATCTATCTGGGTTTTATAATATTACTTGTGTCAGAAGTCATGCTGGGCATCTGCAAGAGCTTTAAGTAGATTCAGGTGGTTAAGAATATTAGCTTGCTGCAGATGCTGTTCTCTGAAAGATCTAGGTCATTTTATAGGGGTTTTATCTCTTTGGCAAGTTTTTAAGCATAATAGGTTGTACCAGGAACAGCTTCCTTGGATGGGTTCAGGGATGTGAGTAATTTGCCATGCATGCTGAGGATGTCACTAATACCAGTGCGGTAACTGTGAAACCATATGTGCACTGAAGCTTTCCAGTGAGGTTATAGTAAACAACAACACAATCAACTACTGGATTGGAACTAAATGTTGTAAAATAATGTTTTGCACTCCAGTCTCATCAAATAGACTTTTAAAATGCTTTTAAAAGCATTCCATTTTTAAATGGTTAAACAAAGTTCTTATTTTAGAGATACATTATATATGTATAAACTTTCCAGACTTTACTTGTAGTGCAAGTGTGTAACTCATACATACAGTATATTAAAAAATTTCAGATAAATAATTTAAAAAAACTTTATCTTGTCTGCTCTTTTCTCATCTCTCCTTAGGACACTTCTTGTTTCTTAAAGTCAGAGGCATTGCTAACGGAAATGAAGCGTCAATTTATAGTCCAGGTCTTCCTGGGATTCTGTCCAAACAAGATTGTCAGGTGAACATTTTGATTGTCTTTCTTGTTTATCTTGTTCAATGTGATGCGTTTAAGTGCCTTTTAGACCAGTTTTGCAGTTTACCTTTAAATAAAATTCAGGTTTTGTATACAAGGGTCAGCTTTTAGGTACTCATTTAGAACTCGTGTGGCTCTTTCAACCTTTTTAAGGTTAAAACCTACAGTATGCTGGGTGTTCCCTCATATTTTAGGACACTAATGGCTGTCTGAAAATTTGAGGTCATTACTTTAAGTTCTGTTTTTTTGATGATACATCATGGGTATGTTCTGGTGTTTTTTTGTGTGTGTGGGGGGGGGGTAATTTATCCTTTATTTTTGTTTATCCATTTCTAATGTTTACTGTGTGTAGTTGCACTTCTCCCTGTATCTGTACGGGGATTTTAATGGCACAGTACGCCTGACGGTGATAGAGAATGGTACATCCGTGACCCCGTTAATGTGGGAGAGGGCTGGGCATTGGAAGGACAACTGGCAAGATGTCACTCTACATATCACTGACCTCCTAAATGGGTAAAGGAAATGCTAAGGAAACAGTAAAAGGAATTAAAGGGATTTAAATACTATGTACTTGTTTTGAAAATAATTTTGAGAAACCTAATCTACTGTCAGGTGTAAAAGTTAAAAACTCTTTTAGTTTCGGTTTTTTCTTTTTTTGTCTTATGTAAAAACATAAAAATCATCAGATTATAGCAGGTAGGCAAAAACAACCTGAGACGAACAACAACTTTTTTTTCATAATGCCATTATTTATTCAACAAAAAAATAATTTATTATTTTTATTTTATTGTTTTATTAATTGTTATATGGCTAATACTAACCTACCAAGCTCTTTCAGCTACACTCTTACAGGGTAAGTTGCAGCCAGGTGCAGGTAATCATCAGCAGGTGTGCAGATCTCCATAAAAGCAAGTTTGCTCATCTGGAGTATTCAGGTATTTGGTAACACAATGGCACGAGGCAAAAGCCATAATCACTGGTCTGAAAGAAGCGATTGTTGCAGCACATCAATCTGGAAAGGGTTATAAATGCATTTCCAAACTATTTGGTGTTAAGCATTATACATGAGACAGTTTATTCACAAGTAAAAAGCATTCAAGACAGACAATCTTCCCAGCAATGGATGTCCCACCACATTCTCCCCAAGGTCAGACCATGCAATACAAAAATACAAAAAATAAACAAGTACACTTTGCTAGCAAGAGTTGCTAGAAACGTCTTCTGTCTAAAAAGAATGTATGTCCTATGGACAGATGAGGCCAAAGTGGAGTTGTTTGACCTTAACGCCCAGTTAAGTCAAACAGTAAATGGTTACTAAAAGCTATTACTGTTAAAGGTCGATCTACAAGCTGTTGAATCAGGGATAGTATATCTTGCATGATTATTTTTCTTTTTGGCTTCATTTTTGTTAAACTAATAATGGCAGGGGCGGTACGGTGGTGTAGTGGTTAGCACTGTCGCCTTGCACCGCCAGGGTCCGGGTTCGATTCCCCGCCAGGCTTGATTCCCGTCTCTCTGTGTGCATGGAGTTTGCCTGTTCGCCACCTGTTTGTTGGGTTTCCTCTGTGTACTCCGGTTTCTCCCACAGTCCAAAGACATGCAGGTTAGGCTAATTGATATTCCCAAATCACCTGTATCTTGTGCCCTAAGTCTCCTGGGATAGGCGACTTAGTGGTATAGAAGATGAGTGAGTGAGTAATAATGGCAGGGTGAAACAAAGTTACATGTTGTTGTTCATCTGAGGTTATATTTGCCTAATACTAAAACCCACTACGATTAGTAAATTTTTATGATAATTTGACATAAAAAAAAAAACATAGTATTAAAGGAGTTGGCACTAACTTTTACACGTGACTGTACTGTATATATATAGTAAAAACTTTAAAGGTTATCTATATAAAACACTAGGCTTTGGTTTTAATAATTTGTCTTTATTTGTTTTATTTGTTTTGACTGTAGGTTCCATTTAAAAGTGCATGCAATGTGGGCTGCTGACTCAGAAGCTGACATTGCACTGGATGACATTTCTTTAAGTGCGGCATGTTTTGACACAGGTGACCTTCTGTTCACCCACACAAATGCTACATCACTGTTACACCCCTGCCAAGAGAAAAACTCACTTTTATGAATTAGGTACCTTTGCTCCGACAAGGAGGAATAAAATGTAATCATACAAATTGCTGTATTTGACTATTATGTTAATGTTTGTTGATTGAAGCACACTCAGTGTCTTATTTAATTGGGAACACCTGCACTGTATTGTTATTATTATTATAGTTTATATAGTTTTGTTACATGCCAAGGCTGCACGCATAGTCACAGGCTCCACTTATGTTCATAAGTGAGTGTGCCAAAAGACATTGTCGACAGTTGTGCAACTATTCTATTGTGCTATTGTGTCCAACGTTACCATGTCTACTGTTTCTTCGTGAAAAACAAATTAGAAAGAAGAGTACATGTGAAATTCACTGTGAAATTGGGCAAATCTGTCACATTTGACATGACTGTGCATTTGACATGAGTATTTTGATTGGCACCACTCAATGGACAAGAGATCAGCAGACCTTTAACGAGCTTTAAGTTTCGTAAAAAAGTAGAAACCATCCAACAACTTGTGCAGGATGATTGTCAGCGAACAATCCACAACATTTCTGCCAATGTCAGCATTTCATGCAGAACAGCCCAGGACAGCTTCATGTGAACATGCGCCATGCTGCTGCCATGTTCATCCCCAGGAGCAAAAGAAACATTGTGTCAAAGCATGCCAAGAACTCTGTAAGAGTGCCGTGGATCACCCATTCTTCATGTCAAGCACCGGTGACGAACGTTGGGTGTATGGGTACGACCCTGAGTCGAAGCAACAGTCTTCACAGTGGAAGAGTCCATCATCTCCACGACTGAAAAGGGCGAGCCTGGTCCGCAGATCGACCAAGTTCATGCTCATTGTCTTTTTCAACATTTACGGCATTCGCGCATCGGGAATTCGTCCCCAAGAGCCAGACCATCAATAACGAATTCTACCTGGTTTTAAGGCATTTGAGGAAGGACATACTGTACTGTTTGGCGAAAGTGACCGGATCTGTGGCATGCTAACCTTGAAACTTTTTGATACGACCTCGTATCTCATTACTTCCATGTACACTCACATATGGACACGGGTCAAAAGATTCCTTTTAGCAGAGGGTCTGCCAGCTGAAACACCTTTTGATGAGATTGATGAGGGAGATCAGAGGAGAATGACCAGGCTGGTCTGAGCTGACAGAAGATCCATATAATAAGCACTTTTTACACCTGTGGGGATCAAACAAAAAAAGGCATTTTATCATGCGCAGAACATTGAAACTTGAGGTGCAGAAGACCACATCAGTTTCCTCTGGTGTCAGCCAAAAACAGCAGGCTGAAGCTATTGTGCTGCAGCCACATATTTGCTTGATTATATTATTGCATTAGTGTGCAGATTTACATGTGTTAATAATATGCTTTTGTTTACCTGATTTTCATAAAAAGATTAGGGCGTACACGATATAAAATTCTTAAGTTAGGTTATCAGAACACATTTTAACACTATTGTGATGGTGCTTTGTCTGTAATAATGGAAAATCTATGGTCTTGAAGGTTTGGAGAGTTGCTATAGCCTGTGTGTTTTTGTTATGGTTTCTCAACGTTTTTGAGAAAAACGTCTCTCTGATCTAATTAGATCTACAATCTCTGCATCTTGGCCGTCAACATGATTTGGACTCCATCAGCCAGTTAGACTCCCTGAGTCCTCTTCCTGAGCCTTCTGCCTCAGGTACAGTGCTTGATTCGTATATGACATTATGATTAGTTTTTTTTAGATTCTTAAACCGAGTCCACTTTTTCAATCTTAAACTTTTATTAGTATAGATAAATGAGGCAAAAGTGAAGAACAAATGCTACTTTTCCAGAGGTGTCTCAGGTGACATGGTCGTTCACCTCATGTGGGGCCAGTGGACCTCAGGGCCCTAATCAGGCGCAGTGCGACAGTGCCTATCGTAACACCAATGTTAGTGTGGTGGTGGGAAAAGAAGGCCCTGTCAGAGGTGTACAGATGTGGAAGGTGCCCGCTACCAACAGATACAAGTAAGTGTTCATCAAGGTTCCCTGTGAAAAAAAAAAAATCACAAAAAGTAGTTGTAAAGATTGTCCTCATTTTTAAAAGTATTTTTATATGGAAAAAAAATCAAATATCCCATACGGTTGTACTTTGTCTGTTAAAACAAATGAACATATTTAAATGCATGTAAAAGATCAGTGTGAAAGTGACAACCTGTGTTCTACTTTGTTGTGTATTTAACATATTGTGTGGTACGAGTTAATAACGCGAATTCCGGAAAAGGTGGGACGCTTCTCAGAATCCTTTGATGATGTTATGCGCTGTAGATGATGAAATTTGCAAAGCCTTCACAATTTGACGTTGAGGAATGTTGTTTTTAAAGTCCTGTTTATAGCTAATCATGTTACAGACCTGATGCTAGATATTCTCAGTTTTCTGCTCCTTGTTTCCTCCATGCTAACTTTTATTATTAACACTAGTGATGGGGATGAAGTGGATATAACTAAATTAGGGACAAAATCTGGAATAAGTAGGCTTGAGACTACTGTAATTTGTTTAGAGTTTGGAAAAAAGGCAAATCAGAGGCTTTTAACGTGTACAGTTTTTAATAATGTAACTTCTTAAAAATGCTTTCCTGCCGCGCCACTCAGGAAACTTCTGGGCTCAGTTATATCTGTTGTCGGTTATACCCGAGGCTGATCGTCCAATCACTGATCATGACCAATCAAACAACCAATTTAAGTCACTTCCTGATCAACCAGATCATCTGTATTACAAATGTAACAGTAGTTTTTTTTTAATACGCATTTTGGAGTTAGCCACCAGAAAAAGTGCATTTTATAACTGACCAGACTACTCGACATAACTGAATAGTAGAATCTCTCTCTGACCGCCCATTCCTGTCAACATAAGAGAAAAAGCCTCTCGTCCCAGTGACATTTTTAGGCTCCCACAAGATTCTGGTCTTAAGTGCACTTTTAGTCAGTTTTTTTTAGCACCTTATGTTACTCCATGCTGTTATCGGCATGTCATACAGTCCGTGAGTGCTTGCTGTGATATCAAGAACCGTCACAGTAAAAAGGTTTTGTAAAGAAGTGTCAAAGTACCACACAGAGCTAAGTCTCTTTTCCTTATTCACTTTTTTTTGTTTGTTTCTTCCAGAATGCACACATACTGTACACACACACATCCACACCCACACACACATACCAAGTACTAGAAGTCTCTCAGACTGTAAGGTATAGATAAATTTGTTTTTGCTCCCTATTTATGCTGGTTTCTACACTGAGTTGCCTTTGAACTGATTTGCTATAATTGCCTGCCTAGTCATGGGAGCTCGTTAAAGGAGCACTGGCTACTACTGTAAGAAATGCCAGAGAGTCTGGTGAAGAGCGAGAATCTTTTTGGGAAGAAAGACAAATGACAAGTGACTGATACAGCTGATTTCCCCTTACCCATTCATTAGGCAAGGCAGTTAAATGATTAAGTGCCAAGAGTCACAGCTGAAGTTAATCTCAAACGGTTAGAGTACCATAAGACACTAGATTTTTTTGTTGCTCTTCTCTCTGTAAATATTGGTTATAG
This sequence comes from Clarias macrocephalus, assembly GCA_011419295.1. Classification (NCBI taxonomy): domain Eukaryota; kingdom Metazoa; phylum Chordata; class Actinopteri; order Siluriformes; family Clariidae; genus Clarias; species Clarias macrocephalus. The sequence continues at coordinate 83,565 of JAAGKR010001025.1, read as the reverse complement.
ACATTCTATAGTGGTCAGCACTGTGGCCTCACAGGGTCAAGTGTTAGATTTCCTCCCACAATCCAAAAACATACAAATTAGTGAGTGTGTATGCGTGTGCTTGTGTGCCCTGCTATTGATTGGCACCTCATCCAGGGTGTACCCTGCCTCTTACAGTACATCCCCTGAAATACAGTAGGCTCCAGGCGTCCCGCAAACCTCACAGGAGAGTGAATAGCAGAGATTCTGTTAAGTCTGTATGTATACTGTACAGTACAGACCAAAAGTTTGGACACAAAGAGACATTCAAAGAGCTTGAATTTGATTTTGAATCATTACTTTAAGAAATGAAGGTCAGTCAGTCCGAAAAATTGGGAAAACTTTGAAAGTGTCTACAAGTGCAGTCACAAAAACCATCAAGCGCTACAAAGAAACTGGCTCACATGCGGACTGTCCCAGGAAAGGAAGACCAAGAGTCGCCTCTGCTGCGGAGGATAAGTTCATCCGAGTCACCAGCCTCAGAAATCGCAGGTTAACAGCAGCTCAGATCAGAGAGCAGGTCAATGCCACACAGAGTTCTAGCAGCAGACATATCTCTAGAAGAACTGTTAAGAGGAGACTGTGTGAATCAGGCCTTCATGGTAGAATATCTGCTAGGAAACCACTGCTAAGGACAGGCAACAAGCAGAAGAGACTTGTTTGGGCTAAAGAACAAAATAAAGAACACAATAAAGAAAACTCTTTGAATGAGAAGGTGTGTCCAAACTTTTGGTCTGTATTGTATACAGTATATACAGTGGAACCTCGGATTGCGAGTAACGCGTTTAGAAAGGTGAGCAAGGATTTTTAATAAATTTTAAACTGGAAACCGAGCGAAAGTCTTGAGCCAATGATTTTTCTCTCTCTTGCGCTGCGGAATTGTGGGTAATCGTCTCCCCTGCTGGGTCTTACTGGTATAATCAACATCTACCTATGTGTGTGCGCGCGCGTAATTTGACACCGACACACACCGACACACGCATACACACTCTCTCGCCTTTATACCCCCTCTTCCCGGCTTCACACACGCACATGATTCTTTTCAAAGGTAAGGTGCTGGTTCATTTGTTTTTATTATTTTTTTACATTACAGCAGTGATTCCGTTAGTATGCGCTCACGCAATTGTCATTAGAGAGATTTATTTTTTCCCCCCTTGTGTTTTTCTCCCCATTGTTTCCGTTGTGTGTGTGTTTGTTGTGAAACTTAAAAAGCGAGGTGGGGGGAGGGAGGAGGAGTTTTACTGTGTAAGACGAAGCGAGGGAAGGGGCTAATTTCACACACACACATGGCGTCTGCTCGTTCAAACAGAAACACTTATCTGTCGGGATTTATTTTTACTTTTTTTTAAGGTAAAGTGCAGGTTAATTTTTTTATTTTTACTTTATATATTGTATTAATTATTTTTATGTATTTATTGTTTTGGGCTGTGGAATGAATAATTAGAGTTTTCATTATTTCTTATGGGAAAATTCTATTTGGATTACAAGTGTTTTGAAATACGAGCCTGCCTGATTTCCACTTTTGAGCTCCAAAAAAAAATTGGTAACAAGTGGAAAAAATCATAACAAAATTCTCAAAATTAGAGAAAGATGCGGAAACTTTTGTTTGCGCATGTTCAGTGAGTGTATATAGGATGGATTTACAGGTGGGATGAATTTATAGAACACCGGCTGAAGATCTGATTGGTCAAATGGAGTCATGTGATCATTGTTGCTACATCTCATTGGTGAAACAATCAAGTGCTATATCTACCGACTGCATGTATAGAATAAATGGTTAGAAAAGTAATGAGTCGAGTGTAGCGGAGTAAGAGTAGCGTTTCTCCTTCACGAATCTACTCAAGTAAAAGTTAAAAATATGGTGCTGTAAAACTACTCATACAAGTATGTTACATAAGTAAATGTAATGGAGTAAATGTAACTCGTTGCTACCCATCTCTGCTGTTAAGTTTAAAATAAATTAATTTGTGGAAGAATTTTTTGATGTGTTCACTATGCTCTGATATACTTACAGTACTAGCTGGGAGATAAACCAAGCACAGCACACACCCCACCACACCACACACACAGCACACATGATCTGTTTATTATCAGCAAAGAGAGCATGTTTAAGTCTTTGGCCACATGCCCTGTGTCACGTACATCCCTTACATCAAAAGAAAAAAAGTCATTAACTTGTTACAGGGAGAACAAAGAGACGAGGTTGTATGGAGACACACAGAGGATAGAGACAGACAGATGATAGAAAGCACATCAACGTGTTCTGAAGAGAATAAAAGTGTTCCCGGTGAACCATACGTTTAAGTATTACCATACAAGGAATGAGGAAGCACAATGAGGGGTTGTTTTTTAAACGCATGACATAGAACAAAGAGAGGTAAGAGAGAGAGCCATGGAGGAAACCCACCAAGGAAACCCAGCAAGCACAGGGAGAACATTGCTAACCACTATGGTCTTCAAAAAGACCATGTCCAGTTCCTCTTCGGTCATCCAGGAACAGATAAAAGAGGCTACACTGGACACAGGCTAATTTTTTCAATTTGAGAACTAAAGATAGAAAAAAAAGTCAAAACTTTTGTACTCACTCACAGTCTCACTCACTTTCTATAAAACTATAATATTCTGTTTAGAATAATGGTTAAAACGGGAAACTCTGGGAAAGGAAATGAATGTAGATGTGGAGAGAACATGCACAGATTCCCAGTAGGCCAAGCTCAGGATTGATCCAATCTGCCGTACCCACAATGCTTTTATTTAATCTTTGAATCTTAAGTAGGTTAAATGGTGATGGAGCACAATGGCCTCGCAGCTGCGGAGTATGTGTGTGTATGTGTGCCCTGGGATAGATTGGCACCCTGTTCAGTGTGTACCCCGTCTTATGCACCAAGTCTCTTGGGGTAGGCTCACGGCCTCCACGTTCCTGTTAAAGATAAGCGAATGGAGGCCTCCGAGTGGCGCAGTGGTAACGTGTAAAGATCGCCAGTTCGATGTAACCTCTCGCAGCCGGAGGCCTAAAGAGAGCTGATTGGCCGAGGCTGGCGTCATGTGGTTTGGAGGAAACACGTGATAATCTTCGGCCCTCCCGGCTGAGTGATAGTAGTAGCCTTAATATGGGAGCCCCCTAGTGACGCGAAGGAATTGGACACGACTAAATTAGGGAGAAAATCGTGGAAAAAAAATAAATAAGTGAATGAATGAATGAATGAATCTTAAGTAAAGACAATAGAATAGATGCTGCTATATGTGCAGTTATTAGATAGTTTCTTTCAATATTCATATAAATGCTGAAAATGTGAATGTGCAAATTCTGCTTTAATTTCTAAGTTTAGAAAGTTTGCCTACTTCTTTTTCAGGATCTCGGCATATGGAGCCGCAGGAGGCAGTGGGGCAAAAAACCATAAACGCTCACAGGGTGTCTTCATTTCAGCCATCTTCAAGCTGGAGAAAGGAGACATCCTATATCTCCTGATTGGCCATCAGGGGGAAGACGCTTGCCCAGGGGTGAGCTCAGCTGCAAAACTGTCGCAGGCGTAGCGAGAAAAATATAATCAAATCCTGTACTACTATGCTGATGCAAGATCTCTGTTGCCTGAAATGGCAACATGGTTGTATAACGTGGAAAGCATTTATCATTTAAAACTAAATTAGCGTCTCACAATCCATACATGTTGCTTGACTCTCTAAACTCTCATCCTTCTTCCTTGCATTTTGTTGTTCTTCCTACAGAGGAATCCTCTGACTCATAAGGTCTGCCTGGGTGAGTCATCAGTCATTGAGGACAGGATTGAAGGTGATGGATCTGCTGCGGAATGGGCCGGAGGTGGAGGTGGTGGTGGGGGCGCAACGTTCATTTTCCACGTAAGCTTCATATTTTATTCCTTCTCTTGTACTTTCTCTGATCATGAAAACATCCCGTTAAAAGGGTGACATTGCCTAAAGAAAACCATGTGGGCAGAAGTCTTTAACATAATACAGTATGCATGTCTAAAGAAGAAAAGAATCAACATGTTGAATCATCAGAACAAGGTCGCAGATGGAAGTGCAGGAAGCTCTGGATGATAGCAATGGTTTACGTTGTTCTTTGATGAAAAGTTTTTTTTTTCCTCTGGTCGGGGGGGGGTGTCCTGGTGCAGATGGAGAATGGAGAGCCGGTGCCTCTGCTGATAGCAGCAGGTGGAGGAGGGAAGGCGTATCTGGAGGACCCTGAGAGCAGTTTGGATCTGATCTCCATGGAACAGTATGAGAACGACACAGTGGCCTCTGGGGTCAACGGCAGAACTGGAGCAGCAGGTCTTCCGTCTACTTCTTTCCCTGCTAGACAGGCTAAATGTTTCTAATTAGCACTTAGAGAGAGAAAATCAATAGTTACTTCACTTAAACTTGCTGAAATGCCCAGTGAATTGGCAGGTCTTTTAGAAGCTTACTAAAAAAAAAAGAAAAAAAAAAGAAATCATGCTTTAAATTTGGAATGTTTTTTTCTGCAGTCTCGTTAAATGTGCCATTTCGCGGATACAGTATATGAAGCCGAGCTGTTTTGTTTGTGCTGTCAAAGACCATTCAATATTTCAAAGCTTTTTTGTTTCCATTTCCTGATGGTTCCTAAAAGATTCTTTTATGTGCTTGATTACGTCAAATTCCCAAATGACATTTAAGATCTGTAGCATGATGAGCAATCACATTCCCTTAATTTATATTTTGAGAAAGAGAATTTGAAAGAGTTATTGGACAATTACTGCAGCATCAATTCAATACTCGATGGACTTTTCAAGTGCTTGGCAAAATGGTAGTCATTTAGCGGAATACATTTTGCCAGTGTGTGTGTTTCTAAAGGAGGGGGAGGTGGTTGGAAAGACGCCACTATTCACCTGTGGGCAGGAAGATCTCTGATTGAAGGGGCAGAAGGTGGCTCACCCTGTCCTCAGGCTCTGTCTAAACTTGGCTGGGCGACTTTTGGAGGGTTTGGAGGAGGAGGAGGTTCCTGTACTGCTGGTGGAGGTGGTGGAGGATACAGAGGTCAGTACATTCATTTAGTCAAGGAAATAAAATAGAATATGTAAATGGGCATGACTGTGCAGGTGTGCTGTGTCCACAAGTGTCCATGAATGTCCAGAATGAGTGCAAAGAAACATGAGTGTGAATGTGAAAAATGGTTCAGTCCTATGTGGTGTACTGATTGAGAGACCGTATCGCCTTTGGGAAGAAGCTCCTCCTCAGTCTCTCTGTATTGGCCCTCAGGGAGCGGAATCGCTTTCCTGACCGCAACAGAGAGAACAGTCCATTGCTGGGGTGGCTGAGGTCCTTCACAATCTTTAAAAGGATCTTTAAAAGGCTCCACGATCTTTCAAACAGATACAGTTATTGCCCAGCTTTGAGCAAAGAAAACAACTAAGGAGATTGGAAATTTCTCTAATTGGGTTACGAACTGTCCAATTCATTATTCAAATCTGAAAGGGTAATGCTGCATCATCAACTTCTTGGAAGATAAATGAGTTTGGAAAATCATGAATGAAGATTACTTAATCGCTTGGTGAAGTTTGTAAAAATTGTGCATTTAGGGAAAGTAAGAGCATTGACACATACAGTACAATGCAGGATGAACTACTGTAAACAGCTATGTGGCCACGAGAACACTTATAGATAATCACAAGGGAATTTGACCTGGCAGTGTATTTCGTGATAATGTACTGTATACTGTATATACTGTGTAATAGCTTACAAATAGCTATTTGTTAAGACTACCCACAGTACAAACTGCTTTGCAAGAAACACAAATTATGGTTTACAAGGTGGTAGAAGTGGTGGAAAAGCCTTCCTGGTAAATGAAGACAATGCGTAAATGAAATTATTATTAAGTGGTTTAGATAAAAAGACAGATGCATACACTCACTCACTCACTCACTCACTCACTCATCATCTATACCGCTTAATCCTGTATTCAGGGTCACGGAGGGACTGGAGCCTATCCCAGGAGACTTAGGGCACATGGCAGGGTATAACCTGGACAGGGTGTCAATCCATCGCAGGGCACAGACACACACACACATATACATTCACTCATTCACACACTACAGGCAATTTGGGAACCCCAATTAGCCTAACCTACATGTCTTTGGACTGTGGGAGGAAACCGGCGAACCCGGAGGAAACCCACCAAGCACGGGGAGAACATGCAAACTCCATGCACACAGAGACGGGAATCGCCCCTGGCGGTGCATTATATACCACCGTGCCGCCCAGATGCATACAGGATAAGCCATTTTCTACAAAACACATCACATACAAAATCACATTTTAAAATTTTTGATGAAGCAGAGACAAACAAATGATAATTTCTTCAAAGTGTAATATTAGAAGGTGTCACCATTAAACAATACTACTGTACATAATCAGAGAGATTGATATAAGTTAACATAAGACTGTTTCAGTGGTTCCCATTTAGAAACAACTTGGTATGTTCAGTTTGTAGTACTGTGCAAAAGTCTTGAGCCAACCCTCATTTCTTCGTATTTTATAAATAGCAAGAGTTACTCGTTGTTGTCTTCATCTATACCAGTTTATTCTGTATATAGGGACGAGGGGGGCCTGGAGCCTTTCCCAGGACATGAGGGCCGGGTACACCCTGGACAGGGTGCCAATCCAGAGGTTCTTGTATTTTTTTTTGTTCAAATAAACTTCCAAAGCAGTCAAAGCATACCTTGATAGAATAAACACAACAGAACAGTCATGGATTGGTCTCACCAAAGCCTGGATCTCAGCATTATTGAAGAAATGTGGGATTATCTTAACAGAGAACAGAACCAAAGAAAGCCAACGTTCAAAGAAGAGCTCTTTAAGAAACCTGGAGAACTATTCCTGACGACTACTTAAAGAAATTACAAGCAAGCCTGCCTAATGTCCTATTCGCACGGGATTAGTATTATCTGGGGGCCTCATGTGATTTGTAATAATTGCAGAGGTTGCCTGTGATCTTAATCCTGTGCAAATCGGCCATGTCTGTAATTTGTAAAGTAAAAATACCCCCGCAAATGACCTAAAATATTTCGCAGAACACGTAGGACCTGTGATAATATTAGTCCCCATGCTTAGAATCAGCATGTCGTATATCTTACTTTAAGGTTTTTGTTTCTTGTGTGGCTTTTTAATCCATCTTCCGTGAAGTGGAGTGGTGGAGTGCTTTGAAAGTATTTTGGGTGCTGGGTCATATCGCTGCATACCGTTTAACAATTCAATGTGCAGAAAGAGAAAGCTGAAAATCATTAGAAGAGTGAAAGCAAAAAGAATGATTACATGGAGATGGATGACATGTACTGTATAGCACATACAGTATAATGACAATACATTTCCAAACAATAGCCTATCCAAAGTAGTGCACAATTAAGAGAGGAGGTTCACATCATAATTCGAGGTTAAAGCCTTGACAGCATATTCGGGATATACAGTATGTAAATTAAAGTAAAATCGCCGGCTTCCAGTGTGAATGTGCCACACGAAACTCAGATGCGGGGGGCCATTTCTAAATCACACTGGGTCCCCAGATACTACAAATCCTGTGCGAATAGTACTTACTGTAAGAGAGTTCAGGCTGTGATGGAGCATAACAGCAGTCAATATTCGGTGTGACCTCCGTTATTTTTCAACACACCATTTTAATTAGCTTTATAATATTTTTTCCAAAATTGCAATTCAGAGACATCCACTAGTATGGTTTGATACAAAATTTATGTCTATTATTTTTACACTTTGGATGGGGTTATTGTCGCAAAAGTACAACACAGTTTTCTTTTCAAATAAAATGTCTTGGTCTGATTTAAGCCTTTTAAGAGTCTTTTTGTTTTATGACATCAGCCATTATATGACTCATTAGTAAAGCCCAACACTTCCCACATGTCTGTCTGAAAAGCAGGACTCCGTATTAAAGAGGGCTTTGAAATGCATGTTTATGTTAAGATGGTCTTGTTTTCAAAGTGCTTTCACGTGTCACTCTTCTGTTAAGGTGGTGATGCATCCCACGCTGATGACCTCACAGCAGATGGACAGGATGGCATTTCTTTTGTCCATCCCTCAGGAGAGCTATTCCTACAGCCTCTGGCAGGTGCTGGATAAACACACACACCTACTGTATACACATGCTCTAAATAAGGCATCGGGACAAGAAGATGTAATATTGTGGGTCTGTACATTGGGCTGTTTATGGGTTTACAGTATATGCAGGGAATTTAGTTGTGTGGATTTGGAGAAAATGGAAATCATTTTAGTTCACCAGCAGAGCTACATTTTCTATCAGAGCAGTTCTTTAATTTCTCACACACTTAGAATATCACCTACTTTCACACCTATACTCACACTTTCTCTATCCCTTCTCTCTCTCCCTCTAAAAGCACTAAGCCCAGCTGCTGATTCTCCATCCCTCCCATATATTCTCATTAATCTCATTTCTATAAATATTTGTTCACTGTTGTACTGAATCACAATTTTGTGGCTATTTCAGTGGCACTCTAAACATAATGTGCAGCTTACTAAGGATTGCTGTGCGTGATTCTTTCTAGTCTATCATCATATAATTATCATTCAGAACGTTCAAACAGCTGGTGCATGATAGTTGTTCTAATATTTTCATTATGGTTAGATAATTATTATCAGGCAATTATTACGATTGAGAAATATGTGCACTATATAGGAGTGGCTCATACAAAGGGTCACAGGTGGGGCTGAGCCTCATCATATACAGTACCCTCCAAAGTATTGGAATAGCAAGGTTAATTATTTTGTTTTTGATATATGCTGAAGGGTGTCTCAGATCAAAAGATAAATTTGAGATGATAGATCGGAATTCCTGCTTTTATTTCATGATATTTAAATCTACATGTCCTAAATAACTTAGAACATAGCAGTTTTAGCTTGAGCAAGTAATAAAACTGATTTATGGATTGTTTCAACAGTTAATAATTCTTGAATGTCTACCGATGGATGTAACTGTACCATTCACCTGGAAAAATGTTGTAGCTGTTGTTTAAAATTATAAACCAAATTGAGGCTTGCTGATCTGTTCCTTTGTAGTGGATCGTACTGTATACAGTGGAACCTCGGATTGCGAGTGTTCTGCAAGACGAGCAAGGATTTTTAATACATTTTGAACTGGAAACCGAGCGAAAATCTTGGTTTACAAGTACAGAGTATCATGTATCACGCGTACGCCTCTTATTTTGGCACAGAGCGTCACATGATCACAACTGAGCCAATGATTTTTCTCTCTCTTGCGCTGCGGAATTGTGGGTAATCGTCTCTCCTGCTGGGTCTTAGTGCTCGTCTCTTACTGGTATAATCAACATCTCCCTCTTCATTTTAGCTTGTTTCTCCTATGTATTTGCGTGCGCGCGTAATTTGACAAATTTTATTTGGTTTACGAGTGTTTTGGAATACGAGCCTGCTTCTGGAACGAATTATGCTCATAATCCAAGGTTCCATTGTATATCGAACTAATGTTAAGCCTCATTTACTTTACGCCTAATTTACGCATTTGGCAAATAGAAACCTACTGTATATTCCATAGATTCTGTGGGTTTGCATGCTCACTGCACTATTTCGCACACTATTAAAATTGATTTTGCTCTCAGAAGTCAAAAGTGGGGTACTATATATCTAATGCTATTAGAGGCCCAATGTGGAAATAATCACACTGCCTCAAGCTTAGGGGACGAGCAGGGGATCGAACAATCAATAAAGATCAAACAATCCTAAAGAAATAATATGTTTTAGCAAACAAAAGCAAAGGGTAAGTATAGTAAACAAATGTTTACATATTTATTGTTACCCATATTACAATGATCGGGAAAGGAACAGGGGAAATCTGGTGTGGATTATATCTGTACATTATAGTCGTGTGTGCACCATGGTGAACCAGTTTCCCAAGTTAAAGCTAACAAAAAGATGAAGAACATGTCTAATTTTTACAATGCCTATATTATTTGAGATAGTTTCAGGTCATCTGTATGGGTTTTGAGATTTTGGGATTGGAAATGTTGAATTCTGACATACTGTACTGAATAGGTATCTATGATATCATCTGAATGGTATCATAGATGATGAATATCATCTATGATTTATGTAAAAAAATGTCAATAATTATTAATTTAAATATATGTTTTTATCAAATATTTGTTTTTCCTGTATTTTTACCTTTTACCAGTCATGGAGAGTCACGGGGAAGCTGAAATTGAAGTACATCTGAATTGCAGCCACTGCCAGACTCAGAGCTGCAAACGTGATAAAGATAGCAGGTTCATCATCTGCCTGTGTCATAATGATGAGATTCTTGCTCCTGACAATGTCAGCTGTATAGGTGAATAAGCATGACAGACCAAAAAGTAACAGTTATAAGTTATAATATGTGAGAAAGAAAAATGACTTATAGGGAAATAATTGACGGTGGGGTGGTGTGATGCCATTACCACAGAAAGTCGATTATTTTCCTATAACAGTATGTCCTGAAGTGTTTCAATCCTTTTTTAACACTGTGATTTACCAAAGATGAATGATTTAATTGAGATGCATCGAGATGGCAACCGATAGTTAACGACTGACAGTTAGTGTAATTAACTGGGGTGAAAGTAGTTTAAAGTTCTTACTGGTACTACGGAGCCAAAAGATGTGAAAATTAAACCATGGGGGTGGTGAACAGGTGGTGAACAGTCTTGACCAGCTTCCAGGAGTTACTTTATATTTCTACTTATTCCGCTTTTCTTTTAGGGGTTCCAGGGTTGAGTACCAAAAAGCATAAAATGGAAAGTGTACTGCATAGGGTGTAAAATCCCTTGTTCCACAAACCAAGTAGTGCCTACGATCAGGGGTGAGAGTGAGATCTGGGATTCAGCCTTGTATTACAAGTAGATGTTTTACAATTACAATTAATGTAATCCAAAAATATTAACTAAAAATCGCAATATGGGGCTGTGCAATTATCTAATCTTAAATAGCTGCGAGTTAGTGCAATTTAATTCATTAGTGGCTTTATTTGCTGATAGCCTAGCTAAATATATTTGGATATAATTTTATGCAGTAATAGCGGATCTGTGATTTATCTAGTGTCTTAAATTTGAATGGATTGTATTAATGCACTTATTTGTAGAAGCATTATTAAAAATATTTGATAATATTTGATTTACTGTCAACTTCCTCCTCTTTCTTTGATCTTTTTTTCTTCTTTCTCCCTACTCATCCTCCAGCAGAAACACAGGGTTCCACGGTCGTTGGACACCCGTCCTTGTCTCTGATAGTGGCGGTGGTGGCGTCCGCGGTGGTGACGGGTGTTGTGTTGACCTGTGCTTGCCTCACTCTCAGTAAGAGACTCTTCCAGTTGTGCCTTAACTTGGTCCCCTCCACCTTCCAACGCCTCTGACTTTTTCTACCCATCCAACCCATCTCCTTTCTCTGACTGTACAGATTGGTACAGATTAACAAGTCTTACATAAGGAGCCCTTAAGAGCAACAGATCTTTAGGGGAATCATATGTTACAGTATTTTGACTTTATTATTTTTTGTCAGCTTTAGGATAGAATTAGATAGAATTAGAGTTGCAGGTCAGATAGCAATAGAAATACTACCCAGATATTTGCTGTATTTAACACTTGACAATAGTTGTATGAGAACCCTGACACCTATTTAGGAGGTTTCTTTTTAACAACTTGACATGGTAGTTCATATGAAAAAAATGTAAGTCTAAAATAAAATAATCTCAGAATAAGCTCATCTTAGAAAACTTTAAAATGTCATGCAAAAATAAGCTTTAGAAACAACATAAGTGCATAGCAGCATAATAGCTGTGGAATAATGACAGTGTGCAAAGAGCCTTGAAAATTTCTGGTACACTGTGAAGGAGATGTCATTACGTAAGCACATATATTTTTTGTGTACAAGTGGACCAAACATTGGGTATTAATGTTTTTATTAATGTTTCTATACTAATACATTCATAATAACACACAAAATAGTTACTTTTATTTATCACATTAGTTAACATGAGAAAACCATAAACTTAATATTATGTAGGATGTATTAGTGCTTAACATTCAATGAGTTATTCAAACTTTTTAACTAAATAAGCCAAACAAAAATGACGCATTAACCGACGCTTATTAAAGTACTAACCAATATTAACCAGCTGATAAATGAATTAATTAAGTAGAAAATGAGCAATATAAATAACACATAAATGAATGATTGTGTTTGTTACTGTAACTGGCTAAATTCAGAACAGAGCTGGATTAAGATATAATACTCCCATAATCATAATTGCATTATTATATAATAAATTACATACATTATGAATGATATAATAAATTATCTGCAGACGAGTAAATCATCAGCATTTAGTAACGTTGAGATGAATGTACTGTATGGTACAGTAGTGATGTTAACTAATACTAATAGCAAATAATGCTAGAAATATAAATAATGCAAATAATGTTTGTTAAAAGAACTCTTATAGTATAAAAGATTTTTGGATCCCTTTTGTTCTTGGATCGTAAAAAACTTTGGAGCGTAAATTACTTCATAAGATGTGGCTGTCATTTTTTTTTAAAGCTTTATAATGGAAACAAATTATGTATTTCAGCAATTACAAATGCATTTTGGAAAAAGCCAAATGCGTACCCTTTATTAGGACAATTATTGACAGAGCTTTCCATTTTAATCAAGTTTTTATTACCAGTGATTAGTAATAATTATATTTGCTAATTAGGCTTTTGTCAGATTTGGTGAGGCACGAGGATTTATTAAACAAAAACGAAACTGGAAACATGCATGAGTGGAGGAACAGAATCAGTATACTACATATATGAGACAAACACAACAAAATTCTTGCACTGAAACACAACAACTGGACCGAATATACAATTACTTATTAGTGAAACACAATACAGGTAAAACTAATCAATGAGGCACATGAACAGGTCACGTGACTTGAAGGGCTGCTAGGATATGGAGTCCTTATTGGCTATTTTGTGGCCAAAACCAGCAGTGTCATGACACTATTATTGAACCTTACTAGTCAAAGGAGGGAGTAGGGAATTAATCATGTGACATCTGTTAACCGGTCCATTATTTTGTATAATGCTAGTGTATCTTTTCTCAATGCTGTATTATTTATGTATCTATTATTGCTGCTATTTAAAACCTAAAATCCTAGGGCTTTAAAACAGAATTCCTATTCCAGGATGGTCAAGGGAATTTTTTATGTATCTTTTTTTTTTAATGTAATATGAGCATTATGTAAATAAACAGACATTAAGTGTTGACACTTTATACTGTACACTCTGGTGTAAATGTAATTATTAGGAGCTCTTCTTTAATCTTGGAAGAAAGATTTTTATAGATAGATAGATAGATATTTATAGTAGAAAAGAATACCAGCAAGAATATATCAAACAAATCAGACGTACTGTACAGACGCACTAGATTAAATTGGACTCCCCTATTAAAAAGGGGGTAGTTAGGGGTCTACTAACTACATATTAAAATACTGTAGTTCATTTAAGAGTACTATTGAGGACAAGAAAATGATTAAATGATTCATATTGAATTATGCAGTGCTTAGAGATCAAGTAAATCTGATTTATAATCTAGGATTTATTGAATAATCGTGACATGTTTACACACTTCTAGGCATTTTCTCAAGTGGCTTCATGAGGATATTTGTCCAACAGTCCTGAATAAGTTCCCAGCTATGCTAAGGATCTGTCCAAGTTATTCATTTGTTTTGGAAATCAATACACTACAACCACGAGGAGGATTCAAGTCAAAGTTAAAGGAAAGGTTTTGACACAGGGCCAGGTTTTTCTTGATCGCGTTGTTACGTATGACTAAACTGGCGTGCATCATTTCACCCCTGAAGTGAAACATGCATTAAAAAAAAAAGAAAGAAAGAAAAAGAAATCAAGTTATGGTCAGTTTATTTGGCTACAAACATCCAACCATTCAGGTGGATTTTCTCCAACATAAACAGTGAATACTCTTGTCAGGTTCTACAAGATGCACGTACCACTTTCAGGAGGAAAAACAGAGAGGACACAACCTCATACTGCCCACCGCATCACATTACATACTGTAGACTGTATAGGCCGGCTATGAATTATTTCTTACATCCTCAGTACATTAGCTTCAAGCGATTTCCGCCAAAGGAGTCTGTGGGAGGCCAGCGTTTCAGCAGTGACGATGATGTGAAGCATCATGGCTCAGGCATACCAAGAATACATTCTCCTTTGATGGTATCCAGGCACTTGTGAAATGCCAGGATGAGTGTATATAGGGAAATTACGATAGTTTTACTCACATAAATGTCTTGTGTTATTTCTCTCAATCAAAAGACCCAGTTTGACTTAAACGACCTTTTGAATAAAAATACATCTGATAGATGTGATTTTTTTTTTTTTTTTTTTTTTTTGAGGTTTGGATGTCAAAGGCGGGTCGTCATTCAATTAGCTCAGAAGATGCTTCAGCTATTATCTGTTCACTGCAAGACACACAGGATGCATAATAGCAACCAGTTAATTGCACACACACACACACACACACACACACACACACACACACACACACACACACACACACACACACACACACACAAAAAGTGTGGATGCTCACCTATTTTTTTCATCCAGCAGTCCATGGTTGACTACGTCCTCACTGCCACAGCATCACGTTCACTAACTACAGTAAGTTTGCTTTAGAAGCAAACTTCAAAAAGGTCAACATTCCCCCCTGCCCAAGTGTCCATCTTAATGTACAGTATGTACTGTATAGTATAACCTCATTTTAAGCCAATTATATTATCATAAGTCAATGATGCTGTTGAATATGAACTAGTCATACAAAACATTTTGGAAGGTTGCATGTACAGGATTTGATGAGTGCAGTAATTACAGAATGCTATACTTTTTTTAGTACAAGAAAAATAAAGACTCTCTATAATAAGTCCTAACAAAAGGCATGCACTATTATATGCAAACTCCAAACTCATGTGAGGTAAGGTGCTTTTGAGACGTCTACTAGTTCCTAGTGTAATAGTAGCGTATATATTTGTAGTTATTTGTTAGAACTAAGTAACACGCCTCAGAGATTGTGGGGGTTTTGTGGTAATACAAGGTAAGTATGTTAATTTGACAAATAAAAATAAAAAAAGTCTTAAATACACAATCAAGAAAGCCTGATTTATTAATACTGGACTGGGAATCATATCAGTTGATCTCTAGAGCTGCTGAGCTCTATTGGTGGTTAACTCTTGTCTTTTCCATGAGCTCTCCCTAATGCAGGTTGGTAGTCTGTGCTTGGGCAAATCCCCTTCCTCTTTTCCTCTTCCCCCTCGCTTGCCCCACTCCCATCCCTTGGTCAACCTCCTGCCGGCTTCGCTTCACACCCGAAGGCAAAGGGAACCCCCCACCTCCACGCAGTGCCCCCCACAGGCAGACTACCAACCTGTAGCGGGGATGTGGACACCCATTGCTGAGGGTGAGTGCTTCCTGCTTAGTTAGCAGTCCAGAGGGCAAGTGCCTCACCAGCCCAGACACAGATTACTTCATTAGAACGATTTTTGCACCGTTTGATTATTATTTTCACAAAGAAGTTAAGTGTGTTTTGAATCACGGCTTCATTGAGAGCTTCCAAGGACACTGTCTGTTGGTTTTATATTCAGCTCAGGACATGACCGTGGAAGTTGGACCTGAAAGACTGCTAGGCACAGCTTAGACACAGTGTTTTGTGACCTTCTGAATTTCATGCTTATTGTTGTGCAACAGTGGAAAAATGATCTTAGGCCTATTTCTAGATATCATAGTGTACTCCTATGATGGAAGATTTTATGAGAGAACTAAAGTATTTTCATAACCTCATTGTCCTTGCAGGCATTTTAAGGATGAATATTGTGCATTTTATAGTTCACTTGAAAGAGCTGTAAGTTGTTTGTACTGTATATGTCCCGGTCTTCTTGTTGCTTCTTGTTTTGTGAATCTTGTGCTCTGTGCTCCTGCCTGCAGTGTATTACCGCAAGAAGAACCACCTCCATGCGGTCCGGATATGCTTGCAGAGTCCCGAACATAAGCTGAGCAAGATTCGCTCCTCCATCATTATGACTGACTACAATCCCAACTATTGCTTTGCTGGCAAAGCTGTATCACTGTGTGAGCTGAAGGAAGTTCCACGCAAGAATATCACCCTCCTCAGGTGTTCCCACATTATGGAATAACTGCTCAAATTCATATACAGAATATATGAATCTGTTAAATATTATCTTTAATAAACAAGGGTTATGTTACAACTACACTACCTTTTTATGCTTTTCGCCTTCGAAAGCATAAAATATTCTTACCCTCACATATTTGTGCAATAGTACTAATTTTGTTGGTTTGTGCTGTATTTTCATTATCCCTTCTCAGGAAAGTCAGAAAATAATAATTCACTAAGTTAATAGTGGAACTTTACCACTAGAAGGTGTCACCCTTGGCTTGCTCATCAGGGACAATCTCATTATCTAGACACATTTTTCTTACACATATATACATTTCCATAAGTCTTCTTTTCATTTTCTTTTAATTTCTGTGAAGCTGCTTTGAGACAATGACCATTGTTAAAAGCGCTATAGAAATAAAATTTAATTGAATTGAATTGAACTGTTTGTGGCAAAAAAAAAAAAAAGACAAAAACAAGATCTTAATTTTTTTTCAATATTTTCTAGCCATGAGATATCATCCATCCATCAATCCATCCAACCATCAATCCATCCATCCATCCATCCATCAATCCATCCATCCATCCATCCATCAATCTATCCATCAATCCATCCATCCATCAATCCATCCATCAATCCATCTGTCAATCCATCCATCCATCAATCCATCTATCCACCCAAACATCCGTCAATCCATCCATCCGTCAATCCATCCATCCATCCATCAATCCATCCATCAATGCATGCATCCATCAATCCATCCATCCATCCATCCATCAATCCATCCATCAATGCATCCATCCATCCGTCAATCCATCCATCAATCCATTCATTAATCCATCCATCAGCATCCATCAATCTATCCATCCATCAATCCATCCATCAATCCATCCGTCAATCCATCTATCCGTCAATCCATCCATCAATCCATCCATCCATCCATCAATCCATCCGTCAATCCATCCGTCAATCCATCCATCAACCCATCAATCTATCCATCCATCCATCCATCCATCCATTAATCCATCCATCCATCCATGCTCACTACACTATGGGCAGTTTGGTTAGTTAAAGAACTATGTGACGATATCTGTGATGGTGCCAATAAAAGGTAAAAGCATAAAAGTCGAAGTTTACAAACTTATCTGTTAGATATAATAAAGTGTAAAGAAAAAAAGGCACTGATGCATCTGATTAGACTGGACTAAATCCTGCTAGTAGAACCACTGGCAAGTAGTTGAATGGCATTGTGATTATGGTATGAAACCATTAAACAACCTGCAAATAAAGAGCAACATACTCAATATCAACTCAATTGTGAAATATAAACTTTAATAGGGTTCAGATTGTTTTCTTTCTTTTTTTTATTGTATTATTCCACGTTTGGTTGCTAGCCACTTTGTATGCTTCCTTCATGGTTTTTGCTGCATTTTGGTTGCAGGGCTTTAGGGCACGGTGCTTTCGGAGAGGTGTATGAAGGTCAGGTTCTGGGTATGAATGGAGAGAACACTGCCATGAAGGTTGCTGTCAAGGTCAGTATCGCCTTTTTTGTGGTTAGAGTTTGAAAGCTCTTAATTAACTCTGTCTTTCTCTCCGTGTCTGTGTGATAGACTCTTCCAGAAATCTGTTCTGAGCAAGATGAAATGGATTTTCTCATGGAGGCACTAATTATGAGGTATGCTTTACAGTCCTGCCATTACACAAACAAATAAAGCTTCCATGGATACACATGTGCTAAACAGACAAAAGAGAGAGATATTGCAGACCAGTTTAGTAAAATAACCTGAAGGGGAGATAATGTTTTGTTTTCTTTAAATGTTTGTTTTGCTTACTCTGCTCACAGCTGGAAGTAGTTGAGGTCCAATTTATACACCCTCTGCATTCAGGCAGTGCAGATGTTCGTTTATTTCCACGCGCCAGACATATACGAGGAACAATACCCTAAAGGACACAGTACTCGTATAATCTCGGCTTTAATTGAATGTCATTAAATAATTCATTCTGCATGTTTGTTTAAAAGTTTGTTTCATAAAGATGCACATAAAAATTACAATGATTACGTTTTTAATTATTTTATAAAATGAAAACAAGCAAACATCAAATTATGCATTTGAAATTATTATACAGATCAAAAATATATCATTTACAGTCGGTGCTGCATCGAGAAATAGTGCCCATAGATATACTACAGTTGTGTCCATTAGTATTTGGACATGTTTTTCCCTCTGTACAACACCAGAATAGGTTTTTAGTGGAACGCACACTCAAATGGCTTGAGCTCAGGTGAGTAACCTCAGTCACTTACCCCATCTGAGCAGAAGGTCCAATTCTACACAATTCCGAATTCATCTTCTGCCAGCAGTCAGATCACCAGTAATATACCCATGCCATAACACTGCCTTCATCATGTTTGATGATGATGTGATTTGCTTTGGATCGTGAGCGCTCCATTTCCTTCTCCATACTCACTTTCCGTCATTCTAGTATACGTCATTTTCATTTAATCTCATTCATGTAATCTAAAGTCAAATCTGGCCGTTCTATTTTTGAGGGGTTTGCACTTGCGGCACTTGATTTAAATGCATGTTTCTTGATTGTAGTCTCGTGTAGAATTATAAGCCTGAAACCTCATGAGTGTTCTTGACTTGGCTAAATGCTTTTACCAGAGAAAGAAAAACTGTTGTATATAATTGAATATATATCTACATATGTGACATATTATTTATTATATCGATTTTAGAGATAAAATCACAAAGTTGGGTGTGCACAGTTGTTTATGTTCATGTTGTATTTATATGCTGGAAGCACACAGTTGTTTATGATGTACAGTATTTACATGCTGGAAGCACACAGTTGTTTAGGATCTATTTACATGCTGTGACATTAAGATTATCCTTTCCTGGAATACCTTTATGGGCTCAAACCTAAACATCTTCCACCATGCCAGTGTTCTGTCCTGTGTACAAAAGCAAGGTCCCTGAAAAAAACATGCTTTTCCAAGGTTGAAGTGAAAGAACAGCTGTACGTTTTTTTTTAGCAGAGGCATTCATAATTTCATTTAAAATCTCCTCATATTTCCTAACAATTTCCAGGAACTTTGAAGGAAAAACAGCCTTACTGCACATCAACACAGATCTTCCTCCAAACCCCAAACCACTGACTGTCAAAAAAAAAACTACACAGTGTCTCAAAAATCTCTATACATAGGGGAATAAACATCATTACTAAAAAGTGTTTAAAATGGGATTTTTGAAACACCATGTGTATTCAGCCGGAATTGCATATACATTGAACAAAAGTAGACTGTAAAAATGAATTAAGAGGGCAAGCTCTGTCGTAGGCATCACGCTAGTCCACGTTCTCATTGTGGCTGCTGTCTAAACTCTGCACAATCCTGGACAATCTGTCTCACCCACTACACTGTGTGCTGGCCAACCGGAGGAACACATTCAGCCAGAAACTGATCTTTGCCAAGTGTTCTCAAGAGTGCCACAGGAGATCCTTTGTTTCAGCGGCCATTAAACTGTACACCTGTTTTCTGGAGAAAAAAAAAACTGAACCTGTAACTGGGAGTGCTCACTACCATGACTTTTTCTCCATTCCTTACAATGTGCAAAATACATACATTTATTTAAACCTATCTATTACCAATATTCACAGGCAAGACTTTATTGTACAATTACCACAATTTATGAACATTAGTACACTGTGAACAATTTGTCTTATTTCTCACACTCATCCCTTTTTTCGAAAAAAGTGATCAACTGTAACAAGGCAAAGTAATTTCCCTTTGAGATTAATTAAATTATTAGATTCTTGAAACCTTGAATTCCTGTCTCATCTGATCATCAAATTCTTTTCCCTTCAAAGTTTCAGTAGCAGCTGATATTGTAATATGAAAGAAAATGCTTTGCTTTGGCACACTCGTTCAAATCTTCAAATGTGATCCTTTTATTATATCCACAACCCGCTGCACACTGTGCATGGGGGCATAATACACCTGTGTGCTTCTCCAGACTGGTTTATTACAGCCGAAGCCTGATTTATGAATGTCAGCACAATTTTGGCTCATTTTATTTATTTTTTTCATTCTCTATTCTCTAGTCTGGCCTCACATATTTTAACCTGGAAAATGGAAGGCATGGATGAGGTCATAAGAGTCGGGTTTAATTCTAAAAATGGAAATCTAAAAAATGGAAATGTTTACTTTGCTTAATTTTTATTTATAGTTTGCTTTTAAGGGAGGCAGTATTCATGGTAAATGTTGTTTTGGTAAAAAAAAAAAAAATAATAATAATAATAATAATTCAATGATTCTGGATCTGTGTATGATTTTTATATGCATTTTATATGCATACACATTGCATTGATGTGTATGCGTGTGTGTGTTTGTGTGTTCACAGTAAGTTCAACCACCAGAACATAGTGCGCTGTATTGGAGTCAGTCTTCAGATCCTGCCCAGATTCATTCTTCTGGAGCTCATGACTGGAGGAGATTTGAAAAGCTTTTTGAGACAGAACCGTCCCAGAACTGTAAGTGCCTAAAGTATGCGAGTGTGTGTATATACATGTGTTTAGGTCTACATTTAGTGCAATTGTGTCATTTTTTCCCCACAGAATCAGCCCTCATCTCTGACTATGTTGGAGCTCCTGCACGTGGCCAGAGACATTGCATTCGGCTGCAGATACCTCGAGGAGAACCACTTCATTCATAGGTAGTTGAAAACTGCTGAAATATCGCAATAACACACATAAACCCAGGTGCAGTTCTCATTTGTTTATCAGAAAAATAATTCTGTTGACTTACATACTGCTAATAAATCACGCTTTCAAAAGTGTGAATCAGCTCAAATAGAGAATAGAAAACCGAAAATGAGGATGATTTAATATGTAAATATATATTCTTTCTTCAGAGACATCGCTGCAAGGAACTGCCTTTTGACTTGTCCTGGTCCAGAGAGAGTGGCTAAAATCGGAGATTTTGGAATGGCTCGTGACATATACAGGTGCTGTTACTGTCTTTCATTGTTTGATAAAGGACGATGTAGTAGCATCTCCTCTGCGGTCCATAGGTTAATAGAAAAATGTCTCTTTATTGACTTCTGATTAAACTGGTTAACCCTCTAAAAGATATTCCATTTATTAAAAACAAATGCGTGGGGGGTTCAAGCCCAACCGGGAACTGGGCACTTATCCCAATCTTTCACTAGTGCTTGGACACCATCGAAGCAGAATGTTTTTTTACAAATAATTTACAAAGAATTACTGCATTTTATACAAAGTAAATTTTAAGTATTTTTCTTTTATATACACAAATATACCGTAATGCATATTTTTATTAATTACATTAACTGGCAGAATTTCACATACAAAAAAAAAAAAAAACATGAATCCATAAATTCTGACAAATACGATCTGTTATTTAATTAAAGTTGCGTATTAGGATGATGAGCTACAACGACCCAGTTTGCATTTACCACAGCATCTTTTTTTTGATGCTGTACAACATTACCATATACTCCCTAGTGTGTTGCATAAATTCCTATAGCATTGGGGCGAGCTCACTGGTGTATAAGAAATCTCTGACCAAAAAATCACAGAGACAAAATAATTTGACAAAACTTGTTGCTCTGCAGGGCCAGTTACTACAGAAAGGGTGGCCGTGCCATGCTCCCTGTGAAATGGATGCCGCCTGAAGCCTTCCTAGAGGGCATTTTTACTTGCAAGACTGATACATGGTAACGTTTTATTTAGTTGCTTAAGCTATCAGTTGATTTTGTTAAACTTACTATAGCCATAAGGAAAGTTCTCCCTTTAACTGTGTCATTTGTCTCCCTCTGTAGGTCATTTGGTGTACTGCTGTGGGAGATTTTCTCCCTGGGCTACATGCCTTATCCCTGTAAGACCAATCAGGAGGTGCTGGAGTTTGTGACAAGTGGCGGACGCATGGATCCACCTAAGAGCTGCCCTGGACCAGTGTAAGTAGCAGTTTAAGCTGCAACCCAAATATTGATCACAAAAGAGGATTGCTGAAGGGTTTTTAGATAGGTGATGGTTGTAACTGCTTTTATTTAGAATCTTTTGTGGAAAGTAAACCTTGTGTTATAATGTTCTATAACTAAGTCTTCAACCCATAATGATGACAGATTTAACTCAATGTTATAGCAAGTGTACAGATTTTGTTAGGTCTGGATATGGCTGCACAGTCGTTAGCATGGTCGTCTTGCACCGCCGATTCCCAGCCAGGTTCAATTCCCGACTCTGTGTGCATGGACTTTGCATGTTCTCATGTGCATGTGCCCTGCCATGGATTGGCACCCTTTATACGGGATTAAGCGTTGTAGACGATGAGCGAGTTAATAATGAGGACTGGATATTTTTCCAAAAGTGTCTTCGTTTAAGAAAGATTTGCAAACTTATCAGACCACATATTTTTTATGTTGTAGTTACCGGATTATGACGCAGTGTTGGCAACACTGCCCAGAACATCGACCAAACTTCTCAGCTATTTTAGAAAGGATCAACTACTGCACTCAGGTATGGTTAAAGCATCATTATCAATAAGGATCTACTGGGTTTAGCCAGGCACCCTAAGAGCATTTCTCTTTCCTCCTTTTCTCCTCCCATCATAATGTGTTTCAGGACCCTGATGTTATAAATACACCCCTTCCAGTGGAGTACGGGCCTCCTGTGGATGAAGAGAGCCGCACTGTGATTCGTCCAGTAGCATCTGACACCATGACTCCTCTTCTAGTGAGTCGATCGCTGGATGAGCCTGTGCAGCCTGCAACCTTTACTCCACTCTCTCAGGTCCAGAAACCCCGATTACTGTTACAGCGGCCACCACAAATGCCTCAGGAGGTTGCCGTATGTGAAGCTTTGGAGCCTTTTTGGTCTGAGCCATCTTCTGCTCCTGGGGCCCGATCAAGCTCCTGGCTGAAGGTCCCAGAGCATCAACCGTGTTCCAGATCTAGTTCTTCATCCGGAAGCCAAAAGCTAAAGAACAACACCAAGAATCTTTGGAACCCCACTTATGGTTCATGGATTCTAGAGAGCTTTGGGAGGACAGCCCTGTCCCAGACCCAGTCTGAACCTTTGTCCTGTACCACCACTGCTCCGTCTCATTTTTCTTCAACCTCAGATCATAACGACTCTGGAACTGAAGCTAATGTGTCAACATGCTCAAATTCATCACCAGCTCCCTCTGAGAAAAGCTCCAGTCCTCCAGGACCTTTGCGCCTCACATCACGAAAAGGGCAGGGTGGAGCTGTTGGGGGCTCGCATGCTGCTGTCATGGACTTGGCCAAGCTCCAGAGCTTCCCTTGTGGCAATGTAAATTATGCGTATGATGAGCAGAGCTATGAAGCTGAGAGTCTACCCCTGGTAGTTGCCAGGTCCCCAAAACCCAGCAGTAGTTCTGTAGCTAGCTCTTCTCTAACAGCACTTGGCCTGGCTTTCTCCAGTACCCACAAAACATTGGTCACGCGTCACGCCAGCTATGGACACGAAGATGTCCGAAGAAATACCAGGCCAGAGAAAACCACGCGGGACAGAGACTCAGGCTTCTCACTGTCGGAAGATCTTAGTGTTACTCCTGTGTAGCACTTTCAGATGCTGAGCTGAAGCCAGATATAATACTTAAAATCAGTATTATGTTATTAAACAGTAGCGCACTTCATTCAGGTTGCCTGTCCTAAAAATATAAATTAGGAGGCCAGCAACACAGGAAACAAAATGAAGACCAGTTCATTTTTCGTTTCTGTGTAAGAAAATATGATAGCATCAATATTGTACAAATGGGTAATTCAGTACAGGCATCTTGTGAATACAGTATATTACAGAAGGCATAAACATCACTGGAGGGCATTACTTCCACTCTGATTACTGACATTTTTAATCAACACTCCTACACACAGACTACACAGGATGCCTGCTTTGCAAGTCTGACATACACACCGATCTGTTTCTGTCTGGTGTGTAGAGTGAGTGTTGCACTACAGCAAATCCATCGTGAACTTTGAAATATCTCGGTTATTATGTGTTTTTTTCCCTCCAGTTTTACCGCAAGAATTTTGGCATCCTTTCGTTAGTAGGTGCAACTCTCATAGACAGTGCCATGCATAGACAGGGCTTTTGTGCCATACCGTATTATCAATTGCCTAACAATACTGTATAAGGGACATTATACAAGAACAAGATGCAGTCCATGAATATATGATATACTGTACCACACATCAGCACTGGGACGGTTTAACTATATGCATCACTCCTCGTCACAATCATTAATTCCACTGTCAGCCACCAGCATCAGTAAAATTAGGCACTGCGGTATGGTCCGCAGTATACTGGAAAAATCGGAGAGCAGCTTCCTGCCAAAATGAAGCACTTGTAAACAAATTTATTTCAAATTGCTTTTGAACCATCTGGTGTTTTTTTTTTTTTTTTCTTTTTTCTTTTGTTGTTCACAGCTAACATGAGCTACAAAGCTAACAGGCTGCTAACACAAGGCTGAATCCCAAATCCTCCTCTAACCTGGCACTAATTGTGCGGAACAACAGATTATACTGTACAACCTACATAATTTGCTAGCTCTACATTTTACGCCTCATAAAATATAATCCCTCATATATTGCCTCAATTTTGTCCTTTATCTGTTTTTGTATTTAAGTCTTAAACAAACCCGCTATATTTTTTACCCTTATTTAACGAGATTCCACTTCCTTGCTCAAATCTGATCAGGTCTGCCATTCACTGACGTGTACAGTAGCTCAACAGTAGGTTAATTACATAGACACTGAAACGACGTGTTTGGAAAAGGGATGAAACAGAGGCTGGGGGAGCATTAACAGACACATTTGGAGGAGCTCTGAGACCTGCGTCAGTTTATAACGCAAATAGTAAATGTAGGAACTTTTAAGGACCCTTTCCATTCACTAGGCTGTCTTTGTCTCCAGTCTCCTCAGAGGGTTTTGGACCCAACCACCTGTTCATCTTTATAGCACCCCTGGTGATGTGTACAATCGGGGCTGTACTGCTTATGCAAAGCAATCTGTTAATACTGGCAGCACTCATTTAGACGCAGCAGACTGGAAGTCATGGGTCGAATAATCATGGCGTGATGCTTACAAAAAATCAGAATAGTGAATTTACTTATTTTTATCAGTCTCCGAACAAAATGCATTCTGTCACCTATATTCATGTTAGTATTCATGAAATGATTACATGTGAAAGAGATTATTTTACATACTGTAGCTGGCTGGAGCAGTAGATAGTTTTTTCAAAAAATGTACTTTCGCGTCTTGTTACAGGAATCTCAGTTATACAGTGTGTAACCTTCAGTTATTTATAACAGGAGTGTTCAGAGAGTTTCTGCAAGATGCAAGGCCATTTTAGACTTTTAGGAGTTAGAAGATATCAGAGCCTCTGGCTTGTGTCTCCTGTGTGTGTGATTTGACTTTTTTTTTTTTTTTTTGATTTTGTATGGTGTAGTTTTCTAAAACTGAGATTACTTAGTGTTTGCTAGAAGGAAGACCTGCGTGATTCTGCAGTAAAGAAATGTTAGAAAAGTTACTACTATGGAGATAAACAATGTATGAAATTTGAATGAAACATTTTGAAGCAGATGGCATTCTGGGAGTACTTTCATAAAGCTGATAGCAAATCCTTTATTCCTTTGTGTCTTTATGATGTACACTGGCTCTAACACTGTGAATGTAAGTTTGATGAATATATTTTGAAATACCAGCATAAGTCATAGATTTGTGTCCAGACAAGGCTGTCTCAGAGGGCTCTGAAGCAAAAGCTTCATGTTTAATTAGAACATGAAGAGAAACCACACGGCCAAAGCCAGAAACTGAGATTCGGAAGCAATAGCAGCTTTCTTGGAATGCATCGATCAAGGATTTCACTGTATTTTTTTAGAGAAACAGTACCATTTTTAAATTGGTACGCAAGAATTATTATTATTTTTTTTTTACTCCAAATCCTACCAAGAAGGTGAATACCAGAACCGCTGGAGTGGTTTAATCAACATTTAAATGAGAAATACTTCTAACGGGGATCATCTAACGAAGTCAATAGTGCCAAATTCCCAAGAATTTTGACTGGATGCCATTCTATTGTTTTGTCTGGATTTGTCAGAAGCTGACTGTTTGCTAAATAAAGTGTTGGAAAATGGGGAAACATCTGTAAAGACTTGTTCCAGGGCAATATGAGACATCGCTGCCAGAAATCAATTCCTACACTCAATGCATTCTCATGGTTTTATATAGTCTTTAATAGTGTTACTAATATAATATTGCCATATAAAGTTTCTGTTTGTTATGTTTTGTTGGGTTGGCATTATACAGTAGCTACATAGCTTAGTGTGAGGCTAACTACTTGTTAGGCCTGCTGTTTTGTTGCATTTTACTTACTTATTTTAAACTGCCATTTAAGATTGATTTTCTTGTTAGCAGAACCTCAATTATATATTGAAATATACCGTAACATTTTATACTTGCAAAGGAGATTTGCGCACTTTGTCATTCTCATTTTCTCTGTCATTAAAGATATAATTATAAGACTAAGCTTCATTTATGAGAAGTAAACATCCATAGTTTTGTAAATAAATATATGCACAAAAAAATTGTTCCCATTGTGACTACTACTTTCCTTTTTTTAGATGCCTAGAAGTGAAAATGACTTGAAATTTTTGATTTTCAAAGAGGTCTGTCTGACGGTGGATTGTCCCACCAAAAGAGGTGGAAGGTAAAGAAGTACATTTACTTTCTTACTAATTACTTCACTTCATTTGCGCACAGTGTTGAGTTACATAACCAGAGAACTGAGCAGCATTCAAAGCAGGAATAGCACCAAACACTGACTATCATATACATAATTGTATATGATTTGTCTTCCCTCCATGAAACGAGTAATCCTGTAGCAGGTGTTTGCAATCAGAAGCAGAGATGGTTTCAGGCAGCGAAGTTCACAGTTCACACAGAAAATGATTATGATTTATAAGCTACATTGAGCAAATATAAGCTCAGGGCTTTTGATACTTAAGTACATTTGTACTCTACTCATTGTACTTCTCCTTTTATTTCAGTAATTTTTGACCTGGAAAATTATAATTTACCCAAGTACAGGAATTCGGGGGCACACAAATACACACACACACACACACACACACACACACACACACACACACACACACACACACACACACACACACACATACACACACACACACACTCATTCACAGACTATGGGCAATTTGGGAATGACAGTTAGACTAATCTGCATGTCTTTGGATTGTGGGATGAAACTAAAATACTCTGAGGAAACCCACCAAGCGTGGGGAGAACATGCACACAGAGACGGGAATCAAACCTGGCCAGGAATCGTACCCGGACCCTGGAGGTCCTAGGCAACAGTGCTAAACACTAAGCCACGTACCACCTTAGTAGTCAACTTATTAATGAAAATGATTCTTCATGTGTCCACAACCATTCTTATTCAATCACAATTTGAGTTCTGGAATATGGCCATCCCATCAGGGAAGGAAACTTCATTGATCAGATAATCTGGCCATAACGTACATTAAAGTCATCGGCTGACTTAATTTTATTGCCATGTTAAAATGCTGAGTCTAGATCTATCCAGTTGACGCAACAAGATCATAAAACTGTCTCCAGAGGCTTGTACAGTGGTCATGATGCATGATTACCCTTCTAACTCCCATCACGCTGTAATAGGGTCAGTCTGGACTAAGCAGCCCACATGCCTTTTTTTCCATTGCTCAAAAGTCCAATCATTATGCTCCCTAGCAAATTGAGGCATTTTTCTAATTAGTCTCTCTAACAATTTCAGTAATCTCCTTAGTGTTTCTTTTCCTGAATCTAGATCAATAAAAATCTTACCTGTTTAAAATGTAACAGGAAGAGAATTTTGGTGCATACATTTTACAGTATATTATGGATGTCTACTTCTTGCAAGTATACAACACGTACATATGGGGGCCAAAAGTATTGAGAAAGAAAGCAGATTTCAATGTTTAAATTACATTCTTTTTTCTTTTTTTAATAATGATAATATAATAAAAAATATTTTATTCCTTACAATCTGATGCATCTGAAGATCATATATACTATAGAAGATGGTTTCATGATTGCTACTGCCTTCTTCACTATTGTCCAACAGTTTTCTATTGGGTTTAGGTCACATGGGAATACCATTGTCACATAAACAGCTTTTCACTAGTTTCCCTACAATTCTTCAGACAGATAGGCTATAACTAATTTGTGACATTGCCTGTTTTGTGTACAGGCAGATGTATTAATACCTGTGGCCACTACTGTATGTGAATATATACACACACACTCACACCTGAGATCTAATGTGTGCATTTACTATGGACTAACATTTACAAATATGTAGTTATATATGACTTAACTTTATGTGCACTGTTATTTGTTTAACTTTTTGATTATTAAGACCTTATCACTGCCAATGGGCTGCATCAATGCCTACTGTTCATGCAGGGAGCTGCATCATCATCTTCAGTAACCACAAGGGGACACAATGTATTTTGATGAACTGTGTTGTTTTTCAATTTGGGAAAATTTTATTTCTACTGGATATAATGGTGTTGGAGATTTATTTGAGTAATTCCAAATATCTAATAAAAACATTGTTAATTACAGTTCTGTTTATGAATTTGAACTTTTACTGTATAACGATGCCTCAAGCTTCTGCATGATCAATTCGAAAATTTCAACAATACTACTTTATTTCCTGCTACAGGTCATGCCTATATGCCATTTTACTACTTTCTTACTATGTTGATTTTGCTTTTTATTTGTCACTTCACCCTCTTTAATTGCGTGTTCATTCACTTATTATCCTACCATCCCAGTTCTCAAAACAAACTAAATTACTACATCTAAATGCCGTACCCAATTGTTAGTCTTATACTACACTCATCTTGAAAAAAGACAACAAAATGTTATTTTAAAGGTATTTATTATGAGAACATCTCACATGTGTTCATCGTGTGACAACTAATACTGTCACCTTGTCCCTAAAAACAATAGTGTTTGAAGGTAAAATTTGTCCGATCTGACATGAAAAATACTTTTTAAAGAAATATAGATAAGCAAACGGCAGCCCAGGTCCTTACACTTAATGCTTAACACCATAAAAATACAATACAGCCTTTATCAAATCGACAAGAAAAATCCCAGTACCACTCTTTGCCACAAAACAAGCTCTGAAAATAATCAGAAACATAACAGTTTATATATACACTGATTAATTGCATACTAGTCATATTCAAGTAGGAAAGTCTCTAAAAATGATCAGGGGTTTAAACCCGGTTAAAACCCACAGACCTTCGTAAACCCATACACATTTTTAAAGTTTCAAAGGAGGAAATGGATACCAGCAGACAGTCCCACAATAAGAAATAACACAGGAGGTGTCAACAGAATGGGTTGAAATGTGTGGAAAGAAAAAAAAAACAGAGACATGGGAACCTGTCTTAGATTTTCTGCAGGTTGGTGATTTCATTTTACCACAAAGTCGCTACAAATGGTTTATGTTAAGGTTATTGGGTGGACGCTTTTACCCAAGCTGCTTACAAGTGAAACATAACCAGATATTGGAAAGGTTAAGTGGCTTGCTCAGTGAGCCAACGATGGCTCTTTGGCATTCTTGGGATTTCAACTGGTTTATAAACTTTAACTGCTTACGCTGACGCTATGCCAATTTTAAATAAAAACAAGATGAACCAATAGGTTGGAAAATAGTTCTGTTCCAATCAGAATGGCCACACATAATACCACCTGCTAAAAATTATGCTTGCAAAAGTTAACACAGCAGGTATTTCATTACTAGTGTGAATACAGTCTTTAGTTATTATATGTAGCCTTTTTAGCATTACCCATAATTGCACTGTGGAACAGATGACTAAGGTTCCTGCTATGATCTCCTATTTCCAAGACTGTCTGTTCACTTTGCTCATGAGTCACAATCAGTATTACACTAATCCACACTTGCCGTTACACCAGTAATCACATGAAGTCTTCATTTGCAATTAAAGCAAAGCCACCCCACAAACAAGTGAGTCATTCTACAACACCTTAAAGTGCGAAACAGACCATGATCACAGCACTGATCTTAAGATAAAGCTTAAGAGAAAGCAAGCGAGTGTGGCAGCTAAATCTAGTGAGCCACCCCCAGATGTGGGAGGATGTCTCGTGATAATTCCTTGCTTAAGCTTTAAGCAAATAATAAACTCTGCCTTAAATGTGTTTCTTATCCTCCGGGAGGAATAGTACATATTTGTCCGGTAAACATTAGCTTTAACTAATCACCATAAAACAAATCATAAAAGCTTCCCTCGAAGCATAAGTAAAGCAATTTGCCTCTTTGTTTTTTGTTTTGTTTTGTTTTTTTCTTTCTTTTTTTTTTTTATGATAATTTGCTGGTAATGAACTTTCCATAATAGTGCATGGTAAATTGCGTATTCAGACTGCAGTGATGTAATAAGTCTTCACTATGGGTGTCTGGCCATTTAAACTGAAGCTACTGACAAACACAGGATATTAATTGATGTCAGTGTGCTCTTTGAATCTTCCGACTTTATTTGCAAGGGACATGAGGCACTGAATTAAATTAGGCTCTCTTGAACTCCTGGATAGTTACTCATATACTGTAAGAGAACAGCTGGGGGGAATTAGAGAGTGTCAAGAGAGTACGTTTGACTATATACTGCAAAGGAAGGAATTATAATTTTTCTCCATGGCACGATGTATAAAGTTCACTATGAGCACTGTGCCTGCAGTGTGCTGAGGGTGTCTAGCAGGTTGTCAAGGCCCCACAAGTATCCATCTTCTCGGTTGCCCTCCTGCCAGGGTTTAGCGTGATCCAGCGTCTGTCCAGCAGGGAGAGCTGTGGTCTTACCGAAATCGATGAGCCAAACTTCAGCTCGCTCTGTGTGGTCGTGGATAAACAGCATTGAACTCCCAATGACCTGGGAAATTAAATTTTCCATAAGATGTCTTTGAAGGTTTATGTGCCCCAGGACAGTGCAATCTACTCTATTACAAATACAAAGAAAAGAAGGTATTGTCTGCCAGGAGCGAAAGTACAAATGTGCTTTAATTTACCTCATGTTTCATGAAAAATTCTGAAGTTTTCAGGGTCTGTCTGATATCTTCTAGCCTCCTAATGTAGGAGCTCTGTAACAGACAAATTGAAGAGAGAAACAAAGCATTAAACACTCCACACTATGGTAAATACAAAATTTAGTAAGTTACTAAACAAGATATTGTAGAATTACTGTAGTCTGTTAGCAGTGGTGTTCCCCAAGGCTCTGCCCTAGGCCCACTTCTGTTCTGAGCTACCTTCTCCCCTTGTTCACATTTATAAAAAAAATCTGTTAATCATTTCCATTGTTTTGCAGATAACACACAGCTTTATAAGTACACAAAGCCTAACTCTGCCTTTCTACTCTCATGTCTCACCAGCTGCCTACACAAAATAAAAACTCAGTTTTCCTCCAGCTTTTTCAAACAAAATAGGAATATGACAGAGATTCTGGTTATAGCTTCCTAATCTACTCCTAACAAGTCAAATAGCTATTTCACTTGCTTTCGATAGTTTCTCCCACTCCTTACACTATATTGCCAAAAGTATTCACTCACCTGCCTTCACATGCATGTGAACATTGAATTCTTGATACATAAGGTTTAATATGACGTTGGCCTATTCTTTGAAACTATAACAGATTCAGGCCTGGCTCGCAGTCTATGCTCTAATTCATCCCAAAAGTGTTCTATTGGGTTAAGTTCTTTACTTTGTGCAGGCCAGTCATGTTCTTCAACACCAAACTCGCTCAATCATGTCTTTATGAAACTTGGTTCGCACTGGTTCGCAGTCGTGTTGTAACAGGAAGGGGCCATCCAAAAACATTCCACAAAGTTGGGAGCATGAAATTGTCCAAACTGCCTTGGTATGCTGAAGCATTAGGAGTTAAGGATAGGACGTTACTCAAGTTCATATGCATGTGAAGGCAGGTGAGTGAATACATTTGGCAATATAGTGTATTTTTAAAAGCACATCATCATTTAAATATCTTGTTAACAGTGTCAGTAAGTAATTTTACTTTTATCGTTGTGGCATTTCCCCTAATCCACCCTTCCTCTACCCTCTATTCTTATCCATGAGGCGATCACATGACGTGGTCACAACCAGTGAATTATTTTCTGGAATCTGGTCTACCACATAATTTCCTTCATAAACTCCAACTAATCCCTAAATGCATCATGTCACCACTTCAACAACTCCACTGACTCCCTTTCAAATCCTGTATTGATTTTGGAAGTGTCCAACTCACTTTCAAAGCCCTCACAGCTCATACAGTTCTACACCTCTCGCCTCTTGTACTCTTCGCTCTTCCACATCAAGGCTTCTCTTAGACTCCCCATATTCACTTAACCACTATGGGCTATAAAACCTTTAGTCATATTGCTCTGTCTCTGGACTTCTCTCTCAGAAAATATTCGCCAACACTGCCTCTCTAGCCATATTCAAATCATGTAAACTTATTCAGAAGTGCTTACCCCACATAATTTTGGGCTGTGTTTAAATATTGTTTGCCCTTTTATATGGTAATAACTTGTAATAATCTTTTTTTTTATAGATTGCTGTGCATTAAAAAAACACTTTTAATGTTTTCTGAAATACTGTACTAGTATACATATACCACTGTTTGTATACCTATATCTACCCTGCCTGGCCAAACAAAAGTCACCACATGGATTTAACTAAGCAAAAAGTTAAGACTCCATTGCATAATGTCTGCAATGATTAATATGGTTCAGCTGGCAACAAGTTTTTTAACCCTAACTGTTGAAGTGACTCGCTTCTCATTTATTATACAACCATGTCAGAAGGCATAAGAATATTGCTAAAACTACCAAAATTGGGTTAAGATCTGTTAAACCTGGAAGGATCGTAGTGAACCATCATCTTCGAGGAAGAAATGTGGTTGGAAAAACATTTCAATAGCCATGGAGCATAAACTGCAGACTCTGGACCATTGAAAAAAGGTCATGTGGTTTGATATCTAGACTGACCCTATTTTAATGGGAGAAGAGAAGCCGATGAAGTGAGGCACCCATCATGTCTAATGCCTACCATACAGGCCTGTGGGGCAGTGTCATGATCAGGGGTTATTTCAGTTGACAAGGTTCAGCAATATTATGTGCCCAATGAGGTCAGCTGACGTTTTCCTGATATCCAGATTTTTTTCTTTCCTTATGGCACGGACAATACGGACAATGCCAGGATTCATTGGGTTCAAATTGTGACAGAGTGGTTCAGGAAGCATCACACATGGATTGACCACCACAAAAATATCCAATGGAATATTTTTATTTCAACATAACTTTTTTTTTTTTTTTGGCAGAGCAGTCTGTCTATCTATCTATCTATCTATCTATCTATCTATCTATCTATCTATCTATGTATAAATACAGATAGTTAAATATGTAAATACATAAATAGAAATATGCATAAATCTATCTACTCAAGTCAAGCAAATTAAAATTTAAATGTTAAATCTGGGGTAATTCACAATTATCTGTGTTAATATGATCTATACTGTATGTGTTAAGTATGGCTTTCCCCTTTCAATATTATTCAGAATATTGGCCAGAATTGCATTAGGGCATGGAAAGCTAACCAAACTGGTTGATCTGGTTCTTTTTACGCACAATTATTTTTCCCTTCCCGCTGACAAAGTCCTTGAAGACCTGTGTGACTTCTTCCATTGAGTGAGTCTTCTTAAAGTCAGTGCGGCATGTTCCATCTGATTTCTGTTAATTCAATTTGAAAAAATTAACAACAACAACAACAACAGCAATAATAAACTATTAGGTATCATATTATATCTGTATGACATACTGAGACAACCCATCAGACAGCTTTGTGATTTTATTTAAACAAACTTCCAAAAAAAGACCAAACACAGGTTTTGATTTAGTGGTTAGCACTTTTGCTTCGCGGCTTAGTTTACGGAGTTTGCATGTTCTCCCTGTGGTTGCTGAGTTTCCGAAAGGTATGCTTTGTAGCCTGATTAGCATTTCTAAATTGCACATAGTGTGTGATTGGGTGTGTAAGTGTGTGTGCTTGTGCCTTGCAATCAGCATAACTTTTACAGTTTCAGTAGTAAACATGAATAGTGAAGGGTTTTCCTGAGCCACTGTACACATATATATATATAGTGCCCTCCATAATTATTGCCACCCCTGGTTAAACTGTGTTCTTTAGCTTCTAAAAAATTCAGTTTTGTTCTAAATAACATAGGACCACAATGGAAAAAAAGAGGAAATTCCAACCTTATTCAGTGGAAAAAAAAATCCCACATTAAGAAATAATTCTTTTACATCAAATCATGAGTGCCACAATTATTAGCACCCCTGATGTTTAATACTTTGTACAACCCCCTTTTGCCGATAGAGGGATCTTCGACCATTTCTTTTTGCACATTGTCTCTAAATCATCCAGCTACCTGACTCCTCTCCTCTGCACTCTCCTCTTCAGCTCACTCCACTGGTTTTCAATGGGGTTGAGGTCTGGGGACTGAGATGGCCATGGGAGGAGCTTGATTCTGTGTGTGGTGAACCATTTCTGTGTAGATTTCGCCACATGTTTTGGGTCATTATCTTGCTGAAAGACCCAGTGACGACCAATCTTCAGCTTTCAGGCAGAGGCCACCAGATTTTGCGTTAAAATGTCCTGGTATTTCAAAGCATTCATGATGCCATGTACCCTAACAAGGTTCTCAGGGCCTCTAGAAGAGAAACAGGCCCACAGCATCACCGATCCTCCCCGATACTTCACAGTGGGCATGAGGTGCTTTTCTGCATACTCATCTTTTGTGTTCCGCCATACCCACTTGTTGCCAAAAAGCTCTATCTTGGTCTCATCTGACCAAAGAACACGGTCCCAGTTGAAGCCCCAGTACTGCTTAGCAAACTCCAAACGTTTGCGTTTATGATTGTGACTGAGAAAAGTTTTTTTCCTTGCATGCCTCCCAAAG